>QANZ01029234.1:0-70375 GCA_003254925.1 Chamaecrista fasciculata | reverse complement strand
AATATGAAAAAAAAAAAAAAAAAATTGGAGGACACTCCAAAATTTAATACGATCAATTAAAAGCATGAAAGATAATTTTGGAGAGGACAGTGTAAGTATATATTGATTGCATAGGCTGTTAAAATACAAATGCAAGATGCAATCTAAGGGGGTTGTAAGTAGATTTACAAATTCGCGATATTCTATTACATATTAATCCTACTTACCTATCTACTCTCTTACAAATTAGAGTATATTAACAACTTGATCCTTAAAAGGTCACTAAACTAACAACTCAATTCTTAAAAGATTAAAACAATATACTATTTAATCCTAAAAAGGACTAATAAGTATACTGTTATGATCTTTCAGGAACTAAATTATATATTTCAATCTTTCAAAAACTAAATTGTCAAGTCGATGATCTTTTAGGGACCAAATTGATAATTTACTCTACAAAATATCTATCAATCATACCTAAAGGCTAAAGCCTCTCTGCATCAAAAGAACAAGGAGTTTGTCAATCGATTTCTCATATCAACTTGGTCAGTCACACCAAAATCAGCACCAAGCATTGGGAAATCAATCTTTCCTATATATATCAAAATAATTTGAGGCCCGCGTTGTCTATTTATTTTCTTCTCTTTCCCTGACCACAAGATAACAAGAGTGTTAGGCTTTTCAGTAATGTATTATCCACACCACAGAAAATAACTTAATCTAAATCAGGAAGGAATGTAATGAATACCGAGCTAACATAGTCATCCATAGTTAATTGCCTGCGCTTCTTCAGAGAAGATGGACTCTCTGTCTGTCTTGCCATGGCACGCTTTGATGGGGTCATGCTCTGAAACATTTGACAAACAATTCATATTATCACCAACTCACCATAATACAACAAATTTTTTAAATAAATTATTTGTATCAATAAAAAACTTATTTTTATCATTTTTTAATCTATAACTACTTAAAAAAATCATAAATATCAATAGACTATTAGACTATTTCAATATGTATAAAATATTTAATATTTTATCCTTATATTTTACATTTTCTCAACACATTTAAAATGTTATATTTTTATATATATAAATAAACATTTAATATTACGAGTAAGATATGAGTAAGGTAACCCACTACTCATACTCAGATTTATTAACATTAAACTTGAATCCAGAACCAAACTCACAAGATAAAATCTCATAATACTTACTCGGTATGGGTATTCTAATCCTTCCTAATTTTTTTCCTGATCTCTAGATTTTGGGAGTGGAAGTGAATTAACAAACCTTTGCTAGTTTCTTCTCTTTACGGGCTTGTCTCTCCCTCTCATCATATTCTTGGTTTTCCTTCTCAACCAACCGGATGAGGGTGTCACACCTCCTTGCAAGTTCCTGTGTTGTGCGGGACTTGATAAACCAATCAAACCGAAATAAGGGAGATGTGCGGAATGCTGCCTTTAACTCATCCCAATTCCCATAGCCAAGTTTATGAATCATGCATATCTGCAAATTTCATACAGAAACTCAAGTCACACGGGTATTTTAAGTTAAAAAGCAAGAGGACAGGAGAGGGACCAGTTTTACCAGACATAAATAAATAAAGTTTCTTTTGTATAAAGGGAAACAAATATAATTTTACCATGAAACGGTCACATTCTTCATTATATAACTTCCCCTTGTTTTGCCCATATTGTATCTTCAACTCCAGCCAAGG
The DNA here is from genome assembly GCA_003254925.1 of Chamaecrista fasciculata. Lineage (NCBI taxonomy): Eukaryota > Viridiplantae > Streptophyta > Magnoliopsida > Fabales > Fabaceae > Chamaecrista > Chamaecrista fasciculata. Next base: position 68,680 of record QANZ01029234.1, on the reverse strand, counting down.
ATTCTTGTAGCGGTCCAACTTCTTACCGATAGCTTTCATGATCTCATCTTTACGAGATATTCTAGCCTCTCCTCTTTCAATGTTTTTAATAATTCTATCATAATCTGGCGACATCAATTCAATACCAACAAGTTAGATGTACCTTCAGAAATTCAAACGAGAAACCTATTTCATGCTTCAGTTGACAATATATAAACATACAGCAAGCAATTTGATATACAGATACAAAATACTCATTGAGCATCTGCTATATATTATGGGCAAGAAAAAAACGGAGGTATTTCATTTTAACAACTTTTACAAAATTTTTGTTTGACTTCAAATATTATTTTAAAAAATAAAAGTTCCTTAATTTTGGTTGAAGTTGGGTATAACTTACCATTTAGTTCCTTGTATCTTTCTTTGAAGACCTTAGCATATCTTTCAACTTCTTCCTCTGTTTTACCTTCCATCTCAGAAGCAATATTTTTTATATCATTTCGTCCATACTTTTCACAGGCCCTAATAAAAGTGTTAAAATCCTTCCGGCTCCACGATGAAAATCCCTATATTAAAAAGATAACCAAGTTAAAATAGAGAAATTAACACTAAAATCTAGTTTAATGACAGAGAAAACTCACCTCCTCTAGCAAGCGTTCCTTTTCTTCCAGCTCTTCAGCGGTCAAAGGATCTCCCACCTCTGGGCATTCAACATAAATGCCATTATTAGAATTAAAAGTCATACGGAAAGGAGGAAAATAATATAAGCTAGAGAGTATTTACATACCTTCTGGTTCATCAACATCAATTGAGTCCTTTACCTGATTCTTCTGGTGTGTTTGCTGAAAGATTATTGGATAATGTAAGTGTGAAACCATATCCATTTGTTAAGCTAACCTTAAAGACAAACATAAGCAAGTTCATGAAACCCACCATGAGATAGCGTACTTCCTTTTCATACAGCTCACTCAACCTTTGTGTGTTGAAGAACTGGAAATCATGCCTGGAAGAAGGAGAACAATAATTTGACTCTAATTACAGAAGCACAACATAAGACAATAAAAAATTTTCGCAAGATGCTTACAGCTGAGGCATCCTAGGAATACGGGGCTCTCTTGGTTTAGTAGGACCACCTTGGCGCAATGTTTGCTTGAAGTATTCAGACTCTGAGTAACTGATTATGATGCAATTAAGAAAGATAATATATCAAATCATGGAATAAATTGATTGATAATAACAATTCTCAATGTAAAATGAAAAGGGAGATTACTTGCGCTTTCGCTCTCTTTTAGGTGGCTCAATCCAATTTTCACTAACAATTTTCTTGAAATCAAACTTGTTCTCATCCTTCAATAAACCAGAAAAGTTATATTAAAAAAAACACACAAATATTATTTTTTAAGAAAATGAAGACCTAGCAGCAACATATAGAAAAAGTGATCATTGCTGTCAAAATAATAGATTATGTCTACCTTCTCGTCATCAAAATCGTACAACTCAGCAGCTGCAAAGATGAAAAAATATCAATGTTAGTATACTCAAATATTATATACAACACATCAGTGAAATAGAAAAAATCCAAAATGCTTTATTAAGAGCCAAAGTATGAATATGTGCAATAACAATGATGATGCTGTAATGCACTGTAGAAATTGTACATGCTATCAGGGACGGCTATTAATGCATACAAAGTAAGCAGGGATAATGATTCCAAAGGATTAAATACATATTGAAGCCCAGGAAGGTTTTGATTTAGTAGGAAAAACTGTCTGGGCTTTATATTCCTTAAATGAAATGCACACAAGCACAAGCACAAGATTTAACAGGAGAATAATCAGGCCATTATTTACAAGGCTATAATGCATAGGTTACATACTGTCGTCCATCTTAAACTTGATAGCATCTTCAGTAAATTTTTTCATCTTGGCATCAAGTTCAGCTGTTGCTTCTTCTCCTTTAGCAATGATTCTTTCAATATCCTCATCTGTAATTGTACTATCCTTTGAACTGAAAACCATTTCAGCACCAAATCTGACCATTTGAAGCAACTCATCTTTATTTACAGCTGTAAACATTAACCAATCAAACTATATTAGACCATCCATGCATCTTGCAGGAAAGAATTTTTTTCTTCTATTTTTTAAAAAAATCCTTACTCTTCTGTTCAGCCAATCGTCCCTGCTGAATCACCAGTGCATCAAGTGCAAGCTTTTTGTAAGCCCTTTCAATGACTTTTTCCTCAATGGTGTACTGTTTCGTTTGCATGATACAATGAGATATTAATACTAAGCTAATAATGAGCAGAATAATTAATTAATGTGGGAAAAAAACCTCAGTGCAAAATCGGAAAACTTGAACTTCTTTCTTTTGACCAATCCTATGTGCACGATCCTGAGCTTGCAAGTCAACTTGTGGGTTCCTATTATGAAACCACTAACTGTCAACCGATGTAACAATTCTGGTACAAACAATCATTCAAAAAAATACTGACCAATCACTATCATATAGAATGACAACATCAGCAGTTGCAAGATTAATGCCAAGACCTCCAGCACGAGTAGATAACAAGAAGACAAATTTCTCACTTCCTGGTTTATTATAAGCCTCAATAGAAGAATCACGATCTTCTCCACTAGTATTACCATCTATACGACAATACTTATATCCCCGAAACATCAAATAGTCTTCAAGTATGTCTAACAGCCTTGTCATCTGAACAAAAAGTAAAAGCATAATAAAGTTTAGTAATAAGAAACAGTAACGAAAGGAAATAAAAGAAAGAGCACAAAGTTAAATCAGAAGGAAGCAAGAATGATAACATATACACCAGGTTGCACAATTCAAGGCACTCATGGTCATACCTGACCATAAGTCATATTCTGAGAGGTAACAAACCTGTGAAAATATAAGCACCCTAGAGTCACGATCTTTCAATTTAGGAAGTAACTTGTCCAAAAGCACCATTTTACCTGTTTAGAAAAAAAAAAAAGATAAAATAATTCTGAAGATGGAGCTTATTGGTCAGGCTAAAAGCACTTCTGAAATATCTTATAAAGAAAATAGAACTTACCAGCATTTGTAATGAGATGATCTCCTGTTGTGTAGGGAGGACCAGGTTCAGCACCTTGGAAAAGATATGGGTGATTACAACATTTACGCAGCTGCATTGCTATATTCAGGAGACGTTTTCGTTCTCCACCAGCATTGACAACCTCAAGATCCTTCTGAAGTAATGCCTTATAATACTGTTTTTGCATCTGTGACATTCCTACTTTAAGAATGGTTTCCTTTTTTGGTGGCAAACCCTTCTCAACATCTGACTTCAACCTTCGAAGGAGAAATGGCCGAAGGACCTACACAGAAGTTGAAAATATCAACTTTATATGAGATTAAGGGAACAAAAAGGACTACCTCAGCAACTATCCAAGAATATAAGCTTACCTTGTGCAGTTGTTGAACGACCTCTTGCTGGTCATTCTCACCAGAGATTTGAAACCACTCATCAAAAGTTTCAGCAGAACTAAAAATCTCAGGAAGAAGAAAGTTGAGAAGAGACCAAAGTTCATGAAGATTGTTCTGCACAATGATAGATGACAACAATCCATAGTAAATGCTCAAAAGTCAAGGAAATAGATTAAAATTCAGAGCCAGACCTCCAATTCAAAAATTAAAGGTACAGTACAATAGAAAAATCCACAGTAACAAATACAAATAATATCACCACAAACTGATGAATAATAGATAAATTAGTAAGTTCCACTATTCAGCCCACCATGACACCCTCTTACATAACATATCACTCTTGTAAAGCTTGTTACTGACAAGGCCATACTGAATAAAAAATTTGAGGAAAACCAGTACAACACACATTTTATATTATCCAGATTCTACTTCTAGTAACAACTGCATCTTTTTTAGTGGATAATAAAAATAAGCCATACCTGCAGTGGTGTACCAGTGATTAGAAGGCGGTAATTTGTATTGTATAGTCTCATAGTTTTGGAAAGTAAAGAATTCTCGTTCTTAATTCGATGAGCTTCATCAATAATTATGTAGCGCCAACTAAATCGGCGCAGGGTAGACTTCTCCTTGATTGCCATTTCAAAACTTGTAACACAAACATCAAACTTCCCAGCAACCAATAATTCCTCCCTAATGTGCCTCTGCAGAGATTTGCAACCATTGAATGAGAGTTAAAAGTAGGTATTCATTATAAAGTATGTCAAAAAAATTCTTTCAAGCAAAGCTTGTGTTACCCTTTCATCAGGATTGCCAAGAAACTTTACTGCACGTAAAACAGGACAAAAGCGTCGAATCTCATTCATCCAATTTCCAAGAGTAGATTTTGGAGCAACCACCATATGAGGGCCTTTGATTCCTTTGAACTCATGCAAATAACCCATTAAGGAGATTGTTTGCAATGTTTTACCAAGTCCCTGCATGACACATTTATTTTATCTTAATCAAATTAAGGTAAATACATTCACAATCAGTTACTTAAAACAAAGAACATCTCTGCAGGAACCATCTATTGCATACCATTTCATCTGCCAGAATTCCATTGATACCATTCTCATACAATCTTATAAGCCAGTTTAAACCAGCAAGTTGGTAATCCCTCATCTTACCTTGGATACCTGTGGAAATTATAAACAATTAGAATTCAACTCAACCATACTATAGAGGAATTATATATTAGCTTAGCTGAGTAACAGGCATTATAAAATTATGTGAAGACCCCAAAAGGAATGTAATAATATTAGAGAGAGAGGAATGTCTGAGCATGAATATAAACAAAGTTAGCCCCTATGAGAAATAAGCAAGATGGATCCGCCCACCATGTGCATCTTCTACCACTGGAGTAACAATCTAACAAAAAATCATGCAAGCACACATTCACACACAAACACAAAGAAACACTTACATGATGGTTGTGTCACCAGCCTTGTATTTCCTGCTAAACCATCTTCTTCTTCTTTAAGGTATTCTTCATCTTCCTCTTCTTCAGTCACTTTTGATGCATGGCGACCCCTAACATAGATAACAATATATGTAAAATAAGTTCTAAGTCAAGATTGCTCAATCACAACTCTGTTGTCAGTCTAAATACAGCCAAATAACATATCAACCAAACAACGATCCCAAGAAATTGAAGGTTGAGCCAGAGGGGGGAAAACACTATTTTCTGTAAGAAAATGAAGATTGTTTGGTTACTGTATGAAGATAGGAGACAAGAGCTTCTGTCAGGCTAAGCAAAACAGTAACATAAACAACTTAAATAATCAAAAGAAAAGGAAACGAACCAGTATTTTTTATACAACCAAGCACGATTCAGAAAGTTTTCCTGGGTATAGCTATGAAACTTATATAATGACAATGGCATGAACTTCAAAACTATGAAAGTGAAAACAAGTCTCAAATAGCTAAATCAAACCCCAAAACAAAAATGGTCAGAAACACAAAAAAAAAAAGAGAAAATAGTTATAGCGCAGAACGCAGCAACCAGGAATCTTGAAAAACAATCCGCACCTTCCTTTAGATTTCTTCTGAGACGGAGTTTGATCACCTTTGGCAAAGTGAGCAAACAACTCAGTTTGCTGGAGTAGATACTTCAAACGCCCCTTTCCCCTATTGTTCTGCATTATAAATGTAGGAATTACTTATACGACCATCAAACAAGGGACCATAACATAAGGAAGAAAAGGCATCCTATAAGCACACACCATATCTGCATCAATGGAAGCATTTTGCTGATCCAATATCTCCTGAATCTTTTGTTTCTTCAGTTTCTGCATTTCTTTTAATCTGGCCTTCTCACGCTTGCTAACTTCTGGATCGACATGACCTCCATCCTGAAGTTTCAATAGCACAAGAAGGATCATAGTCAACATTGTAGCCACAAACAGAAAACTTCCAGTAATGGTACTCATTAAATAAAAACATTCATATTAACACATAACAAACCCAACAACATAGTCATTTAAAATTTTAGAAACCAACTATACATCAACTATTAGGACCACATCGTACAAAACTACAACTATTCAGCTTGCGTTACAAACTTTTCAATGACGAAGTTTCTAGTTTCACTGGCTCTCGAGTACAATGCCAAACAGAGAAACCATATCCAAGTATCCAACTATATCGTGTATATCCGCAGACCTGTATAAATTTGATTATAAACTCAACTACAAATTCCCAAATTAACAGCGATTCAGATCCTCTGGATTCATTCGTCCTCTAAAGTCCTCTGTAGTTGGACGCCTCACTAATAAGCAGCAAAACGCACCGTTTCATCAAATGAAAATGAAACGGTGTGTTTCAATAAAAGAGCTCGCCACGCGTCACAATCTTAAGGGCAAATATAAAATCAATCAAACAGTAAAAAATGACCTAAATACAGAAAACTCGAGACAAATTAAATTTAGAGGATCCTCTCCATTGTGAAGTGTGTGCAGTTTAGAGAGAAAGAAAGAGTTAGAGAGAGAAAAATTTTATGGGACCCACACTTCACTAAACTTCTCTCTCTAACTCTTCCCTTCTCTCTCTACACTTTATGAAAATGCACCAAAGTTGAAATGCAGAGGATCCAGGTCCCAATTCCAGGGGATCCTTTTGAACAGCCTGTTATAATAGGAAAGCCTTATAGTTTGAAATTAATTCATCAAGTTGATGATAAAATATGCGCTTGTTACGCAACAACCTCTTAGAGGAAGGGCCAAGCAAGGAGGACAACAGGTTGGAGAAATGGAGTCTGGGCTCTCTAGGGATTTGGTGTTGCTTATATTTTACAAGAGATGCTTACTTATAAATCGGATCATATTAACTACAATCATTACAGAATCAGGTACAGTTAAAATTAAATTAAGGAACAGAAACAAAACTAGACCTAATATTCTACTTTCTTCTTGTTCTACAGAATTTCATTTCCCTCTATCTAAATTTGGTTGAGAACCAGACATCTGGAAAACTGAATAAGCAGTACAGTACTCTACCACACTTTCCGCAAACAAGTCTTAAACAAAAGGAAAAACGCGAGACACGAAACATACAGAGAGAGCAACCAACAAACTCACCTGTTCATCCTCGTCGACGTCTCCAGTGGCGGCAGCATCCTCATCGGAATCAGGCGCCTCGTTGGCTTCGTCGTTGTTGTCATCGTCGTCGTCGTCGTCGTCGTCAGAGCTAGCGGAGCGAGCAACGGCTTCCAACTCCTCCTCGTCTTCTTCGTCGTTGATCTGCTCGTTGTTGAGATGCTCGTCCTCGGAGGAACTGGAATTGGAGGCGTTAGACATGGATTCTCCATCGGAGGAGGAGACTGGTGGCTTCGATTCCGTAGCCATGTGGTTCAGAGAATCAAGGGTTTAGGAGGAAGAAGGAGAAGAAGAGAGAGGAATACAGGTGAAATGCGAACGGTGTAGGTGGTAGGAAGAGGAGTGTGAAATATGAATAAAGTTGGAAAGTGAAGGGTTTTGTCGTACGAAGCCTGAAATATATATAAATAATTTAGAATTTATAAATTTTGATGAAATATTTATATGTTATTAATTTTTAGGCTTAAGTGCACTTTTGGTCCCATAACTTTGACAAAGGTTTCGATTTGATCCCATAACTTTTTTTGTTGCAATTTTGATCCCATAACTTTGACAAAGGTTTCAATTTGGTCCCATAACTATTTTTGTTGCAATTTTGGTCCCATAACTTCTCAAAAGGTGCCACCGTTAGTCTCATGCTTAATTCCATCCATGTTTAGTCGTTAAATATGACGTGGCACAGTGAGTTGGATCATGATGTGGTAAAGTAGGATGAGATGGACTTAAAAAAAACCTGTATGCAACATATTATAACATTTCAATAGCAGGAACACAAAAAAAACCATGGGCCATTATGAAGTTTTCACACTCTCTTCTTCATCTTCTTCTTCAACTTCCTTCCCACCACAGACGCCGCCGTCTTTTTCTTCTTCTTCATCTCTTCATCTCTTCCCACCATTACTGTCGGCGCCACTTGCTTTCGGCACCGTTACCGTCGGTGCCACTTACTTCCGGCACCATTACCGCCGACGCCACTTGCTTTCAGCGCCATTACTGTCGACGCCACTTACTTCCGACACCGATACCGTCGGCGCCAATAGATGAAGAAAAAGATGGCGGCGTATGTGGTGGGAAGGAAGTTGAAGAAGATGAAGAAGAGAGTGTGAAAACTTCATAATGGCCCTTGGTTTTTTTTGTGTTTCTAATATTAAAATGTTATAATATGTTGCATACAGGTTCTTTTTAAGTCCATCTCATTATACTTTGCCACATCATGATCCAACTCACTGTGCCACGTCATATTTAACGGCTAAACATGGATGGAATTAAGCATGGGACTAACGGTGGCACCTTTTGAGAAGTTATGGGACCAAAATTGCAACAAAAATAGTTATGAGACTAAATCGAAACTTTTGTCAAAGTTATGGGACCAAAATTGCAACAAAAATAGTTATGGGACCAAATCGAAACCTTTGTCAAAGTTACAAGACTAAAAGTGCACTTAAGCCTATTTTTTATTATTATTATTTTTTTATTATTTATCAAGTTAAAATTATAAGAAATTAATTTTATATTTTAAAACTTAAATTTATGATGTATCAATATTGGACATCTAACACAACACACAATGAGGGGTCAATCCTTAATAGATTTTGTGGGTATTTTTATAACCGTCAGATTGAGAAAGTTAAAATGTGCGGTTAGAGGGCGTTATAAGAAGAAGGGGATGCGAAATGACGATTTCCCGCCATGGATACGGAAATGGCATTTTCCCGCTTACATGAAAATTTTTTTTTGGACTTTTGGACGACCCATATGGACCATGGGCTCATGCTTTTATTATTATTGTTATTAAAAAAAGGTCAAATTTCTATTTTGGTCTCTCAATTATGCTTAATGTTTCAAATTAGTCCCTCGATTATTTTTCATTCTATATTGGTCCCTCAGTTATGCTCAATGTTCCAAATTGGTCCCTAAGTTACTTTTCGTTCCATATTGGTCTCTCAGTTTTTCAAAACTTGACACAATTGGTCCCTCAAACGTTTTCCATCCATTTTTCTGTTAAAAAAAAAGACAAAATTAACTTTTAACTCCTAAAAGTTTTAATTTTTACATTAAGGACATTTTTCTCTATAATAGAACCAAAATGTAACAAAGAAGAAATAATTTAGGGGTTTTATTTATTTCACACAAAAAAAACTCTCTCTCTCTCTCTCTCTCTCTCTCTCTCTCTCTCTCTCTCTTGACAAAAAGTAATCAAAGTTGATATACATTATAATATTTTAAATTCATATATTCGGTAAAGAAAACAAAATTGGGTACTTTCCGAACCGGCCGACGGTAAAAAGAACGAATGTGCCGAAGAAAGGCGAAATGGGAATTATTCATGGAGAAGCACCTCAGCAGCGCCACCTTCGGCTTCTCCATGAATAATTTCCATTTCGCCTTCGTTGGATCCTCCGTCGACACATTCCTTCTCGTTATCGTCGATCGGTTTGGAAAGTACCCAATTTCGTTTTCTTTACCGAATATATGAATTTAAAATATTATAGTGTCTATCAACTTTGATTATTTTTTGTCTATGAGAGAGAGAGAGAGAGAGAGAGAGAGAGAGAGAGAGAGAGAGAGAGAGAGAGAGAGAGAGAGAAGTTTCTTTTTTGTGAAATAAATAAAACTCCTCAATTATTTCTTCTTTCTTGCATGTTGGTTCTATTATAGAGAAAAATGTCCTTAATGCAAAAATTAAAACTTTTAGGAGTTAAAAATCAATTTTTCTTTTTTTAACGGAAAAATGGATGAAAAACGTTTGAGGGACCAACTGTGCCAAGTTTTGGAGAATTGAGGGACCAATATGGAACGAAAAATAACTGAAGGATCAATTTGGAACATTGAGCATAATTGAAGGACCAAAATAGGACTCTGGCCTTAAAAAAACTAAAGTAATAATTTATTTTTTTAAGTTACAAATTAGAAATAAATTTGTGGTTAATATTTTCTTTTACAAAAATTGACAATAGAGAATCGGGTAAAGAAAAAAAATACATTTTCGTCCCAAACTAACACTAGAGCAACAAAAATGAGACAAAATTACATTTTAAACTAACACTAGAGCAAAAGAAAAAAATTTGAGGACTATAACAAAAAAAAAGTCTGAAGACCAAAATAGAATTTAGGCAAAAGTATTAATTTCGTTCTAAACTTTACACCATCTTGTTTTTCAATCTAAATTAGGATTTAAATTTCTTTTTTTATTGGATTAGTAAATCGCATCAAACACATAATTTCTACTGAAGATTGGAGCTGTCAAGTTTCACATATCTTCAAGGAAGCTAATAATGTTGCGGATTGGTTCGCAAATCATGCCCACACTTTGCCTAAACGAATCGTCGAGTATAGTAGCTGTTCTCCAGACTACGTAACACGTTGTGTTGCTGATATAAGCGGAGTCTGTTTTACTTGCTTAGTTAGTTCTTAGCTTTGTGCTTTGTCATTTATTACCAAAAAACAAATTTTTTTTTATTAATTTTATATTATATATCATTAGCCACAAAAATTTTATTGTTAATATTTGGCTAGACTAAGAACAAATGATAAAATTGACTAAAATGTAAAACATTAGGAACAAAATTAACAGTAAAAAAATATTGTCTACAAAATTGACAATAGATATTAATACAAAATTAAATTTTTTGTATTAATTCCGTCCTAAACTTTACACCAATTGTTAATTTCGTCTCCAGTCTTTTTTGCAGTTAATTTCGTCTCCAATGTTTTACATTTTGGTCAATTTCTTGCTTAGTTAGTTCTTAGCTTTGTGCTTTGTCATTTATTACCAAAAAACAAAATTTCTTTTTTTATTAATTTTATATTATATATCATTAGCCACATAAATTTTATTGTTAATATTTGGCTAAACTAAGAACAAATGATAAAATTGACCAAAATGTAAAACATTAGTAACAAAATTGACAGTAAAAAAATATTGTCTACAAAATTGACAATAGATATAAAATTTGGAGACGAAATTAGTGTTTTTGCCTAAAATTTATCTTATAGTTCGAGGACCAAAATGAGGTTTTGACTATTATATTATTTATTTTGTAATATTTTATATTAAAATTAAATTTTTTGACCAAAAACCAAAAAACAAAAAGCTGTGTACTCTGTAGAGAATTTATTCGAACTAGATTCCAATTTGATTCGAAGGAAGCTAAGCTAGGCGACGTCGTTTTGTTCTGATTTATAGTCATTCTGATTTCTTCATCTTTACCTCTCTTGACTTTCTTGCTTTTTTTTTTTTCCCCAATAATTGTCCTCACTTGAGAAACTTGATTTTCTTTGTCCATAGATTTTCTTGCTCACGTTCACGCACACACACACAAGGCCGTCGCAGACGGAGGAGGAATTTTCCAGTCGGCGTCGGCGATCAATTTCACTATACAATTAGGTTTTGCATGTTTATTCTAATCAATTGTTTCGTTTATTTGATTCGATTTTCATTGTCGGTGTTTTTCATTTTGAAATTAATCAATATTATGCTTATCGCATTTACGATGTTTTCTTCCTTTGGTTACCGCAGAGTATGGGGAAGACTTCGTGGTTATTGTTGATCACCTGTTTATGTTTGCTCGCATTTTCGAATGGTAGAGGTAGGGGTGGAATTTTAACATTATTGCAGTACACACATCGTCCCTTTTTTCTTTAATTTATGAATTCCTTGTACATCAAGTCTTCCTTTCTGCATCTATTTATGATCGGCCTGACGGCATCCTTCTGAATCATATTTTATTGAATTTACTTGGTTACTGTTGATAATTTTGCATCTATCCATTAGAGGTATGTTGTTATGTGGCTATGGAGAAAAGGCACTTTTTGCTTAGAACTTCAAGGAGATTGAAGTACCTAGTTTTATTGTACTAATGTAGCTGAGCAAGTTTATTAGTTCTCTTAGAAATTGTCTTGGCAGATGCATAGATATGCCTTCTTCCACTTTTTTGGCACATGGACGCCAGAAAGAGTGAAAGACAATTGTGCAAGTATAAGAAGTTTGCATTTACGTTCTGATATTGTTTAATTTTTCCATTCGCAGAACTCAAAGCTAAGCAGAAAATTCAACATCACTTGTACAATCATACCCTTGCTACAATATTAGTGGAATATGCTTCTGCGGTCAGTTCCTTGAATTTTACATATTTTCTTTGGGCATTGTAGATTAGAGAGTTCATCGCTATCCATGCAAACCATTCCAGTTTATTTATTCATGCTGTGCCACTTGATCTCAGATGGTTGGAGTGGGTGGTAGTTTACATAGAGATTATAGGTTCAAAATTCAAATCAAGTTGAGGGCTTCCTGTTGAACAATGAGAAAAAGGAAATCGTGTTGCTTTTGAGCAATTAAACTGTCTAATTAATAATGAAGAGACAATCTCACAAGATAATGGTCAAAAAGAAAATATTGAGAAGCTGATCCTGATGGATTTGCAATGTTAGTCAGGTTATGGCCCAATATAGGTCAGCTTAGGGTGAAGCGTGTCAATTTAGCCTGATTTTAATCCACTTTACTTTCCTAAAATTGCTTTGCATGCATTGGTTGTTTGTAAAGGTAAAAAATAAAACTTTCTAGGAGTTTTGTATTAAATGTTTTTGAGGATTGAAGTGTTTTGTTCTTGGCTTCTTGCAGGTATACATGTCAGATTTGACTGAACTTTTTACTTGGACATGCTCCAGATGTGGTGGTTTTACCAAGGTGCTTAGAATGTAAATATTGTGTGAAATGTTTATCTAAGTTTCGAAGTGAGCTTTGGATCATAACAATTTCGTATCATGCTAGATTGGCACTTTTTTCCAAATTGTTGGTCTAAAAATCTTTAAATGACCAGGGATTTGAAGTTATAGAGTTAGTTGTCGATGTTAAGCATTGCTTACAGGTGCACTCTCCTCACAAAAACTCCACTATAAATTCAATTCTAGAGTTTATTTGTTCTCTTTATATTCTTCTATCTTCTCCTAACATTCTTGTTGTGATAGTTCTAATGGATACATTTTATCTGTGTATCTGTTCTTATTATGACTTCCTGTTTTAGGGCTTTGTTGGAGTAGCACAGGACCCTAATGCCATTATCATTGCATTCAGAGGAACTCAAGAACACAGGTGATTTTTCTTCCTGGTATAAATTTTTTGTTTCTAGAACTCCAGAGGGAAAGCAATGTCAACCTAATACAAACATGTTTGTTTGTATAAAAGAAACAAACATGTTTGAATAATATCAATCTTTTACTAAGTTAGGCATACTTTGGGCCACTCAATTGTTTGGTGATCGATTTTATACAGCTTACAGAACTGGATTGAAGACTTATTTTGGAAGCAGCTTGATTTAAATTATCCAGGCATGCCTGATGCAATGGTGTGTACCTCCAAAACTTTGATTTCAATTTATGCTTTGAAGTGTAGAGTGCCATTTCTGATATATTATTATCATTTGCTTCAGGTACACCACGGATTTTATTATGCATACCACAATACAACTATTCGTCCTGCAATTTTAGATGCTGTTAGAAGAGCAAAGGAGTTTTATGGAGATATCCAAATTATAGTGACAGGGCACTCAATGGGAGGGGCAATGGCTGCCTTTTGTGGACTTGATTTAGCGGTAATTGTAATTTCGGATTCTTGATGTGATTAGGCATTATACAATGCTGGTTTTATGGCTTCAACCTCTCCTTGATTCCTTTGTATGCCTAATCTAGAATTTTCTGCATGATAAGCTTAATAGTTTTCATGTTTTTGCCAGTCCTCATGAACCAAAAGATGAGGGAAACAAGTTCAATCCCTTATACTTATTGGCATATTATATTCGTTTGTATATTGAGTTTATCTGTAGTATATTACACATTAATTAAGAAATGGACGTAGTATAAGGATTGAAGTAAAACTGAGAAGTAAGAATGATGGACCTAGCAGCATTAAGACTTATAAAAGGAAGCCCAGGCTGGCCCATGAAAGTGGGCCCAAGAGTACAGGTCCAAACACATACTCTAGAAGGAAAGAGAAGGAGAAGAAGGCCTCGGGGTACAGAAATGGGAACTCAATATATAGAAGGAATTGCTATGTTTTTCCTGGAGCATTTTCATGGTGGTCCAATTTTGTGAAGATGGAATAGTTTACTTGTTTTTCTTTTCCATGTTTACAGGTCAATGAAAATGCCCAGAACATTCAGGTTATGACATTTGGACAACCTCGTATTGGCAATGCTGTTTTTGCATCTTTCTATAGCGAAAATGTTCCAGCGACAATCCGAGTAACAAATGAGCATGATATGGTTCCCCATTTGCCTCCATTTTTTTCCTATTTCCCACGCAAGACGTACCACCATTTCCCAAGAGAGGTAAGCTATTGCATATTAAAGGGATAAATGTCTATTAAACCTGTGATATGATCCTTGAGTTGAAACAAGTCTGTGCTTTTCTATGGTAATATCAAATATTTTGAATGAGTAACTCACATGCCGTATTCTTTAGTGGATATTAGAAATTTTAGTAGAAATTATGAATATGTATTGCTTAAAATATTAATACATTAATTTTAACCAAATCACTTTACTGATAAAAACTTTGGCTCCTTTATTTTTATCGTCTGATACAATATATGTCCTATCTCCTTCATTTATGGCATTTTCTCTGACACCCTAATTTTGTGGTTAATATTTATTTCTGTTCCTTTGTGTTCGCTGGGGGTGTGGTGGGATTACTTTTTGATGTTGATAGTAAGCTCTTGCTTGTTCCTCAAACATTTTTAAGAGTTTCCACTTGCTGCACCATTGTCTATCCCATGAGCTTATTGTTGTGTGCTGATTGGTAGTGAAAATTATTATTTTCTTCATATATTAGTGTGACTTATATCAAATTTACTGTGTAAGTCCAGCAGTGAGATAGCTTCTGGTTTCTAAACTCATAATATCTTTTATATGCCAGCTCAATCTGTTTATTTGCTATCTGTACTGTACAAAGTAATATTTCTTTTGTACTTTGTTTGCCAATTTATAAAATTGAGAAATTATTCTGGACTTCAGGTGTGGCTTTATAGTAAGAGATTTGGAAGTCTTGTCTATAGAGGTGAGCAAATTTGTGATGGATCTGGTGAAGATCCTTCTTGTTGCAGGTAAGCCATTCTGTTTTCTCATTATGTCACTGAAATTGTTGAATTTGTAAAATCTTTTGCTTCTGTTCCCTTGTGTTGGTGTATGATGGACTGGTAGAGGGCGGTTCTAGCCATTTTACATATATATATCATATATCTCTGCCTGAAGATCAACAGTATAAAAAAACACGAGACAATCTTCTTACACAACTAATAATAGAGAGAGAATTTAAAAAATGTTTTTTATATGACCAATCATAGAAGAGAGAGAATATAAATAAAGCTTATGATAGGAAGAACTTATGACAAAGATATAGATAAACTTACACAATTTTTTTTCCTAGTTTTAATTGGAATGTTGATGAAAATTCATTTGGTTATGCAGGTCAGTGAACGGGAATAGTATTTTGGACCACTTAAATTATTTTGGTGCTAGAATGGATTCAGAGACACCAGCATGCAGATTCATGATAGATCCTCTTATTCTGGGTCATAGTGTCAGAGATCCAATAGGAAACTTAATCTTGTATCGAGATCCTGCAGCTTCCCTCATCGAAACGAGTACCGACGTCTACGTTCAGTGAAAGCGTGTTGGTGTTGATTGAATCTGAATTTGTTATGTCTTGTAAAGTTGGTGCAAGCTGTGTGAGGTATCATACTTCTGTCTGATCTATTTTGTACAAATCAGCCAGTGCTGGAATGCGTTTGTGTACATAGTAAACTGTAAAATTCTGTAAAATCTCATCTTTGTATATATGGCATTAAGGACTATATTAAGGTAAAAGTTTTTTTATGTGTTTGTTGTAACTTGTAAGTAGGTTATGTTTTGCGTTTCTTACCAAATGGCTTCCAATTTCCAAGTCAAGTTTATTTGGTTTTTTCCCTTTACTGTTGTGACATTTTGGTTTAAATCATTGCTATAAACTAGAGTAAACTACTAATTCAATTTTTGAAAGATTATCGAGTTGACAATTCAATCCTTGAAAGATCGATCTAAAAGGTATATCCTTGGTATACTCTTTAGTTCATAAAAAAAGATTAAAAAGTATACCATTTGAATCATTCAGAGACTAAACTCCGAATTTCAATCTTTTAAAGATTGAATTGTCAACTCGGTAATTCTTTAGAGATCAAATTGTTAGTTTACTCCGACAAACTACATAAGTTGTGGAAAATTTAAAATCTATAATAATTTATGTTAGACTGTGAAACATGCAATAATAGACACAAGCAGGTAATTTTATTTTTAAAAAAACTTGTTCATATATCTTTAAAATTTTCTAAATCATGTAGTTAAAGGGTGTATTTTTTAAATAACTGAATTGTGTAATTTGTAACTACATGAACTGAGCTTTCATAAATAATTAAATATTAGTATAAATTAACTGTACAACGTTTGAAATATCCAGAAAAGAAATTGGTGTAGATACAAAATGTTACCTCTTCAATATGTGAATTTCTCATAATTGACACTTGTATTATTTTCTTATCTCTTGAAAAAAAATAGGCCAAAGTGTGAATTTGGTTCTATAACTTTGCTGCAGTTCCCAAATCAGTCCTATAACTTTTTTTGTCTCGAATTTGGTCCTGTAACTTTGCTCCAGTTGTCAAATCAGTCCTATAACTTTTTTTGTCTCGTATTTGGTCCTGTATCTTTGCTCCAGGTCCCAAATCAGTCCTATATTTTTTTTTGTCTCAGTTTTGGTCCCATATGTTTTGAAAACCTCCCACCGTTAGTCCTCCGTCTATTTTAAATTACAGTTTAGTCCTGAAAACTTCAAGTCCTTTTCACTTTAATCCCTGACTATCAAAATAAAAGTGAAAGAGCATCCCTGAAGATTCGCAAACCTTATATCTTGGTCCCTAATACATGAATTCTTCATGAAATGGAAAAGAAATGCAAAAACAACACAAATTACAGCAAATGACAGAGGGATCAAAACTGAAAACGTACGGAAATCGACGAGAACTCAAGAATTCATCCAAAAACCTCAATTCTCAATGAAATCTCACTCAAATAATCGCCCTCAAATGCTTTAAAAAAGAATTTTCGAAAATCCAAACTTTTGAGGAATGAGGTGATAGAAGAAATGTAAGGGATTTTAGAACTTCTCTCTCGGAATCACCAAATGTAAGGGAATCTTCTATCACCTCTCTCCTCAAAAGTGTGGATTTTCGAAAATTCTTTCTTAAAGTATTTGAGGACGATTTTTTGAGAGAGATTTCAATGAGAATTGGAGTTTTTGGATGAGTTTTTGAGTTTCTCATCGATTTCCGTAGGTTTTCCAGTGGGTTTTAAAATTTGTGTTTTCAATTTTGGTCCCTCTGTCATTTGCTTTAATTTGTTTTGTTTTTGCATTTCTATTCCATTTCATGAAGAATTCATGGATTAGGGACCAAGATGTAAGGTTTGAGAATCTTCAGAGATGCTCTTTCATTTTCATTTTGATAGTCAGGGACTAAAGTGAAAGGGACTTGAAGTTTTCAGGACTAAGCTGCAATTTAAAATAGACAGAGGACTAACGGTGAGAGGTTTTCAAAACATATGGGATCAAAACTGAGACAAAAAAAAGATATAAGACTAATTTGGGACCTGAAGCAAAGATATAGAACCAAATATGAGACAAAAAAAGTTATAGGACTAATTTGGGAACTGGAGCAAAGTTACAGGACCAAATTCGAGACAAAAAAACTTATAGGACTGATTTGGGAACTGCAGCAAAGTTACAAGACCAAATTCGCACTTTCGCAAAAAAAAAAAAATATAGTAATCAATTCTCCAATTTAAAGGAGTGACAGGTAGGATTCAATGTCGTTTATGATGTTTTGGATAACTTTTTTTTGTTCCAAAATATCTGATGTTTTATAAATTCAAGAGAACATTAATTATTTTTTTATTATTCTACCCCTATTATATATAGTAGAGTCATAAATGAATAAACATTTCCCAAGTAATTTAATAAGGATAGTGTAGTCTTTTTATCTCATTTTTCTCTTCATTTTAGATGAAGTAATCATTTCTTTAATCTGTGTGCATTTATCTTAAACATTTTATATATATATATATATATATATATATATAAAACAGGAGGGAGTATATAGTTAGTTTTCGATGAGGTCATTGTAACTTCCATCTTGTTCAACAATATTGTTTTCAGTTTTAACTTTCACATCTCAGCAACAACAAGAAATGCCATTATTCTCTTTTTCATTTTTTTTTTCTTTTTGGTTCTTTTAGAAACTGAATTAGATCTATCTCTATTATTCTTATTTTATTATTTTCATATAGAGAATCTCTGAAACCCCATTGGTTGGTCTTTCGGCGATAATGCTTTTCTCTCCGACTCAAGCAAGTCATCACCTTATCCTCTCTCTCTCTCTCTTTCCTCCCAAGTGGATGTTTTTATTTTCATTTAGGTAAAAACTTCATTTTAGTCCCTAAAATATAGGATTAATTCTATTTTGATCCTTGAATTATTTTTTTGTTCCTTTTTAGTCATAAAGACATTTTCACTTGTTCTACTATTAGTCTCAATCATGATTTTATTTGGTTTTATCATTATCTGTGAACTGGATATTTGACCTGAACAATTTTTTTCTTATGTGTTTTAAAAAGTGAATTGATATAGAAAGAAAAAGATAAATTTTGAATCATGTGAGTGTGACTTAGTGGTTTCTCATTTGATCTCTTAACCAAATGGTAAAGGTCTGAATCCTACCTTTGGGTATGAAAAGCATTCTATGACCAGTCATTTACCCTTAAGTGGAGGACTCGCGGCGAAAAAATTAGTCATTGTTCTCGATAATGAATACCCTTGGTTTATAAAAAAAAAAGGATAAATTTTCCTTTATAAAAAAATTATTGCTGATTTTTTTCTCTATATACTAACTTATTATAATACATATGAGATAACTCGTTAATTTCAATTGTTTAGGTCAGAGATAACAACATAAACCATACAGAATAATGTTTTGGATTAATGATAGAACACGTAAAAACAAATTGAGGACCAAAACGGATAAAAAAATAGTTTAAAAATCAAAGTAAAATTTATCTTATAATTTGAGGACTAAAATGAGGTTTTGACATAATAATATTTTATTTTCATTTACTATTATTCCATTCATTGATTCATTGTCATTTTCAAAGTAACCAAAAAAAATTTGTCATTTTCAAAATTTGCTGTTATATTTTTGTTGCATTAAAATAATTGGGGATAAAGATAAACGATAAAGGGGTTTGTTTCTGTTCTGTAACTATAAATCAATAATATAATAATGGCTTCTTCCTTCTTCTTTGAGGATCCAGCCATATCAAATCAAAATCAAACCAACAAATCTTCCCTATTTTGGAAACTGAGTCTCCTCTCTCTTTCTGGAGAGAGAAACATCAAGAGAGAGAGAGAGAGAGACGATTTCTGCAAAATCAAAATCCGCTTCTCATGGAAGACTCTGCTAGTGAACGCCTCGAATTTGGGAAAATGGGATACGGGTATGTCTTTCACGTCTTTTGCATTTCCTTTTGTAATTCGTCGATTGATTCAATGATTTTCGCGTTGTGTTCAACATTTTGGATGTAGACGACGACGATGAATGATTTTCTTTTTTTGTTTTTGTTTTTTGATAGGTGCAAGCATTACAGAAGAAGATGCCAGATTCGAGCTCCTTGCTGTAACGAGATTTATTCTTGCCGTCATTGTCATAACGAGGCCACGGTATTTCCAGATCATTTTCTTCATATCATTCTTACATTGTACTCTGTTGTTAATCTCGGCTCAGTTTTTTTCTCTTGCCATTTTTTTTTTTTTATGATTTTGACTCATCTGGATTTGTATTCTCTTCCACAATATCTGTTTCATTAGAGCATGTTGAGCAATATCCATGATCGGCATGAACTCGTACGCCATGATGTTGAACGAGTAAGATATATATAAATGTGCAATCCTCATTTAGATTTTATATGAGTAAACCTATTTTTTTAAGTCCTGGATTTATCCTAAAACTGCAACTTAGTCCCTTTGAAGTTTGAACGTAGGGTTGAATAGTTTATATTTGTAAAAAAAAAATTAGGGACCAAAACATGCATTTGCAAATTTGCAATATCCGAGGACTAAATTGTAATTTTAGGATAACGACTAAAAAATAGGTTTTCTCATTTTATATGTGATGGACAGAAGAAGATAAGACTTATGCAGTTTTTACATTTCATTGTCATTTTCAGGTTGTTTGTGCAGTTTGTGACACAGAGCAGCCAGTATGTATAGATATTCCTAGTTCCATTGAAAACAGTCCTTCAATTTGTGTTTGCTTTCAGGTTTCAGCTCTGTTTCTTACTTAATCTTTCTTTCTTCGTTCTTGTTTTATAGGTTGCACAAGTTTGCACAAACTGTGGTGTCAGAATGGGAGAATATTTCTGTGACATCTGCAAATTCTTCGATGATGATGTAATGAATGGTTCATTGAATAAATCTATCCCAACTTATTAAATCTTTGGCCCTGCTTGTAAGAGATGAGCAGGACTAACCAAAATTTCCATTTGATATACAAACTTAGCTATAGCCTGTGATTGTTCATCTCATCCTTTTCTTAATGATGCTAACTTTTGTTTTTACATTTTATACACTATGCAGGTGGGGAAACAACATTTTCATTGTGATGATTGTGGGATCTGCAGGTGCGTTGGATGTGTTTGAGTAGAAAAAATTTCTCAGGTTTACAAAAAATTAAGCATGTTAAAAATGAAGTTTATTGAAGTAAAAAGTATATCTAAAACTAGTCTTTGTATCTTTATAATTGGTATGGTTTACCTATTATTTTGTAGATTATATTTACTTAAGAGTCTCTCCAAGAGTATAATCTCTTTTGTTAAGTTATCATTGTACTCATAAACATGAAATAAATCTTGGTGATACTAATTTATGTATATGGCAACAGAGTTGGTGGTCGCGAGAATTATTACCACTGCATGAAGTGCGGTACGTTTACATCACCATATACATATGATACACTACCATTCTAGCTTTTTTTTTATTCTCTCTTTTCTTGGCCTGTAGTTATGGCTTTCTTCTGATTTTGACAAGAAAACTGCTCTTTGTAAATAACTTATTTCTGTAAAAAGCTGGGGATATTTATGTGTTTATTCCATGAGTTGAAAGAATAACCATACATGCTATATTATAGACCTTGTTTTACTTATTTTCATATGTTTCTGAATGCTACTTCAGTACCACATTTAGTTCAAGCTTCAAACCAGTTTGTCCTTAAATTCTTACTTAATTCAATGCTCCTGTCAATGCTTACTTACTTCCCTGTTCTTCTTACAACCTTTCAAACCCCCTTTTGGGGGCAAAAAATAGCTTTGGAAAGAGCACTCTTGTCTAGTTTTAGTGTAGATAGCTCAACAAGCAATGTTTGCTTCATAAACAATCTAGAAGTTTCATATACTACATTAGTATCATTTTGTTGTTCATTCATACTTTGTTACTGGGCTATCTTTCATCTGTTCAACTCTATTTAGAGCCTCTAACGGCCTTCTTTGTACATGATCTAACCACCTAAGACATGTTTCAACTAACTTTCATATAAATTGCTTCTGTAATAGGTGCTTAAGTCTTAACATACTCCAAAAAGAATTCCCTTTTGAAAAAAAGTGCTCCAGTTATACTTTTCTTTGTAATCTTGCAGGGTCTTGCTATTCACTTACTCTGCGTGATAATCATTCATGTGTGGAGAACTCCATGAGGCATCACTGTCCTATATGTTATGAGGTGTGTGTGCTTTATTCCCACTTTCCCTGTCTGGCTGTGGAAAATTGAGGATCAATACACTGATATATCATATATATGACTCTATCTATCATGCTTGTGTAGTATCTTTTTGACTCGTTGAAAGACACTACCGTTATGAAATGTGGTCACACAATGCATTGTGAATGTTACCACGAGATGATTAGGCGTGACAAGTGAGTGTATTAGCTATATATCTGAGAATTGTTTCTTCCATAAAATATCATCATCATCATCATCATCTCTGTTTTAATATGAACTTGGTTTGATCTCATGGTCTAGGTACTGTTGCCCCCTCTGCTCCAAGTCAGTGATTGACATGTCCTGGACGTGGAAAAGAATTGATGAAGAGGTAATCTGTTATATCAAATTTTTAAGAAAAGAATCCTAGTTTGTATGCTTCTGATTGTATGAAGGACCCACTTCAACTCAATCTTAAACTATTCAATGAAAGTCCAAAATAACTTTATGAGAAAACCTACTTTTTAGTCTTTAATTTGTCTCAAAATTACAATTTAGTTCTTGGATATTAATAATGCACTATTTTGTCCTTGAATTTCTTACAAAAATCAATTATTTTGTCTTCAGGGATAATGTTTCATGGACTAAATAGTTAACGCTTTTTAGTCTAAAATATATGTTTACTCTACTTTATTATAATATATATCTAACATGCATAATACATCAAGGATTATCTCGAGCCCAATTTAAGAAGACTTTATGAGCCTTAAACTTTTGAATTGGCATCTTACTTACAGAAACATTCTGATTTAATTATGACTTACTTCCCTCACTTGTCTCACTCACTGGTTTGTCTTCTTGTTTAAGTAGATTGAAGCAACTGCCATGCCTGAAGGTTATCGGGACAGGAAGGTAAAATATATACTATGTGGAATAAAATATGCAATTATTTAAACTTGTCTTACCTTTGGATATGCTATTTTTAGATGTAATTCTTGGATGGTTTGTAATAGAGGCATCCTTGTGTTGTGTTGACACAGCCTACATGAGTTCATGTTTTTATTGTTAGTCCTTAAAGACTAAATTTGTCCTTAAATTTGTCCCAAATTTATAATTTAGTGCTTGGATATTGAAAATACATTTTCAATCCCTCATTTTTCTTTTTTACAAATGTTGATTATGTAATTCTTCAAATTTTATCTGTAAAGACTAAATAGTTTGTGTTTTTAAAAGAAGTAAGGACCAAAAAGTGTATTTTCAATATCTAGGACTAAACCGTAGTTTCGGAACAAATTTAAAGACTAAAAAATAAATTTTTCTCAAAAATATATTGTAATAATAAGGAATCCTACTGCCCATATACCATAGTTCATACAGAAATTTTCAGAACTTGTGAAAGAGCTAGCAATTAGCATGCATACTTCAGATGGTTATAACTAAACAACATATATTATATTATGAAATGCAGGTTTGGATCCTATGTAATGACTGCAATGACACAACTGAAGTCTACTTTCACATTATTGCTCAAAAATGTGGTCATTGTAGGTCATACAATACTCGTGTGATTGCTCCTCCTGTTCTTCCTCAATGACCATATTCATTCTTGAAGTTAGCACCCAAATCCAAGTGTCTATAGATTGTTGTTGTTGTTATTGAATTAATTTAGCTTCAAGATCATTAATTAGTGAGTGTATTGTATTATTATTTATGCCCCCCCAAGAAAACAAAACTTAGGTTATTCTTTCTCCTCAGTTTGGAGTGATTGTTGGATATATGTAATGTAAACATATGTATAAAACATTATTGTGACTTCTAGTAGTTGTGCTTGTTAGTAATGTATTATGTATGCATGTATTTATATTGGTGACTGGTGAGGCAAAAGTATTAATTTTGTCCTTAAACTTTACATCAACTGTCAATTTCGTCTCCAATCTTTTTTTTTTTGTCAATTTCGTCCCCAATGTTTTACATTTTAGTCAATTTTATCATTTGATTAACTTCTTTTAATAAATTAACGACAGACTGCATCTTGTTTTTCAATTTGAGTTAGAATTTAAGTTTCTTTTTCTATCAATTTTACATTATATATCATTAGCCACGTAAATTCTATTGATAATATTTGGCTAAAGTAAGAGCAAAGGACAAAATTGACCAAAATGTAAAACATTGGGGATGAATTTGACAGCAAAACAAGATTAGGGATGAAATTGACAATTGGTATAAAGTTTGTGGACGAAATTAGTATTTTTGGCTATGGGTGATAATCAAATGTGGTTCCTGTTGAACTTTATTGACAAAATGCAGTGATTCCTTCCTTTTCATTAATTATGGGTCATATTGATTCTTTTGATTATGGTTGTTCACTTTTATACTTGAAGGAAGCATTTACAATTGATGATGTAGTAATTAAAAATTGAATTAATTAGTGTGTGTAGGATCCAATTTTGTTTGACATCTATTTCACTTTCCCTGCTTTTTCTTACTCTTGTCCAATTTTTTTTTTCTGTACAAAGCTTGATTTTTAATGATCAGCATTACACCATTTCATGATTTACATACATTATAACAAAAGAAAAATATTTTACACTAATATAAGAAAAAATTATAGTAAATATCTCCAGTTCCAAAAAAAAAATGGAGTTCTCCAGTGCAAGTTTCTTCATTTCAAATTCAAACTACTCTTTCAAGAAATTCATAGTACTTATTTGATTATCATTTAAGTTTTCCAGAATATTCATACGCCTTCATTACCCTGATTAAGAAAAAATTATTATTGTTATGGGAAATCCTAAATGTAATAAGAGACATCCACTGTATTTGAACGATTGTTTTTCTTTGTCATTAATGCTCTTGACGACTAGTTAACCACAAAATCCACAATAAAACGTGATTATGAATATTCTTTTACTATTAATAATAATCAATAATCAATAATCAATAATCAATTCCTTTCCTTTGTGACCAAAAACTCATTACCATATTATAAAATTTAATTACAGAGAGGGGTAAAAAATACTAATCATCTGTACTTATGAAGAAGTACTTTAATAATTCTTCATCAGTGTATAATAAGAACTCTCCTAGTTTCTTTCTTATCTTCTCTATATGTATAGATTAAACTGAAAAATTTAGAAGCAAACCTTCAATTCAATAATCTACAAACTCAGAATGTCTCTCTTAATCTTCTCAACAGCAACATTTCCATTATCACCATCGTCATTATCAACTACTAATAAAGCTGTAATTGCCAATGTCAAATCGCCATTGTTGACTGAAACATTTGCAGCAAGAACTTCAGTGTTATGTTTGTTGAAAACCTTGATGATCGCTGTGATTAAACCTCGTTGAGCTTTTGATTGAATTCCAAAGAAAGCAACATTGCCAGAAACTGTGACTGTAATGGAGGAGGATGAATTAATATTCCTTTTAGTAGTTGTACATGGAAGCATATTCAAGCTCCCTTCAGCTACAACAACATTATGATGATCGGGTTGTTGTTTCATCTTCTTTGTGCCTTTGATCAGCTCTTCCAAGATCTTCTTCTTCTTCTCAAGCTCCTTGATGTAGGTTATCGTTTCACCGAGAATCATTTCCCTAGTAGCCTGTAATAAGAAATCAAAACGGAACGCCGATCGATATTAGAAATTTCGAATCAAATCAACAATAAACGAGAAATCAACCAGAGGATTAAGCTAGCTCGATCTCCAGATTTCCGAGATTCGATTCAGATTTTTCAATACAAATCCACGATCGATGAAGAAATAAATTAACGATCCGATTCCGATAATCGATCGAAAAAACATGTTAAATGTTAAGATATATATATATATATATATATTAACCTTGGAAGAAATAAGACCAGGAACGGTGGATTGAAGCTCGGAGAACATGTGACTCATCTTCAACCTCCGATCGCGCTCCATTTGAAGGCTCTCGGCAGTCTTCGGAGGAGCCATTGATCTCCTGCTTCGCTTTCTGGAGGCGCTTCCAGCTTCGTCTGCCATGGCTACTGCAAGAGGTTGATGATCAGAGGAAGAAGAAGGAGCAACGACTTGAAAAATGGAAGGGAAAGGCAAAACAGAGTCACTTCTGAAACTACCTAATTCCATTGCATTGAATACGAATTTGTTGATCATGGCGCTTTCTTCTTCCATGTCAGTCTCTCACTCTGTGTATCTATATATATATATAGAGAGAGAGAGAGAGACCAAACGGTTTTGGAATCAAGAGAGAGAGAGAGAGTGGTTTCAGAAACTGTTAGAGAAAATCATCATTGGTATTTGGGTTGTGTGTGTATATATATATATAGGTAAGTAGGTGTAGCACTATAGCTATAGGAACTTTTTCTTTTTATGCTTTTTCTTTCAAAGTAATTGAATTGAATTGCATAAAGTATTACTATTATTATTGTATTGTGTATATTTGTATCAATGTAGTGAGTGAGTGAGTGAGTGTACTTTGATTCTCTTTTGATTTTCTTCTCTCCGTTTTCTTTTTTTTGTTTTTTGTTTTTGGCTTCTGTCATTTTTTTGTACTCTTGACTATATATATATATATATATATTATAGTGACTATATATACACTTTATTTTATTTTCACATCCCCATTTTTGCCTTCCTTGTTTATTCATTTTCTTGTTGTGCAAGCAAGCCAACTTACTAGTTACTAGTATAATAACTGTCTAAACTAATTTATGATTTTTTAAAATGTTGGTTAAAAAGTATTAGTAAAATTTAAAGATAAAAATTAATGTTAATATATAATAAGTAGTAATTTAGAAGGACTAAAATATCCCACTTCATGATCTATTAACTAAACGTTCAATTAGTGGTTAAAGACTTTTTTAAAACTTTTCTTTTCGGGGTCCAAGAATTCTAAACAATCTTACCACTTTCAAACCCTCATCCTAATCAAACTCTTAGATATTTCAGAAAAGAAAATTTAAGTATAATATTGTTGGATTAATATCTCAAGAATATTAATAAAAAAATAATAACATTTTACCTTGGGTCTTTAATCTTTATATATTCCACACATTCATCTAGTCAGACATATTCTCTAATATTTGTCCTTTATAACATCATTTATTTTGGATTGATTGGGATGATAGTTTTGGAATGGAGTGGATCGTGGAGTGGATTTAGAAGTCTAAATCATTGGTTATGAGTTTAATTATTAAGTGTGGTAAGGTGAGTTAAAATGTTTTGCAAACGAATATAAACCACTCAAATGTTTTTTTTTCAAATCGAGAAGTTTATGGGGTGATTTAAAACTTTAATAACTTTTATTTCCTCTTTTAATTAACTTTATTGTATTTTTAAATTTTAAAGATCTATATATATATATTGTTTCTCTTTTTAAGAATATTGTTGAGAATTTCAATTTTAACTCACCCCACTCTCATTTCCTCCACCATTAATGAGCACCAACCAATCTCTTAAAAATTACCTTTATGATTTCCCCTTTTCCAACTTTCATTAGAAGAATATCACATAGTCTCGTCTTTATCATACTTTTTGCATGTCCTATATTTGTCTTATGTAGTCCTCCGAACTACATATCACCATCCAAACCCATTTCTTGAGCATATAATACAACATGAAAATATTAGGTACTAGCTATCACTTAGGCATAAATTATTTTTTTTATTAAAACAAAAAGGAAATAAAATGAAGTGCAACAAGTTTGTCTTTTACTTCCAATTAAACTTCTGGTTTTATTTGCTACTTGGGCTATGGTTGTAGCCTTTTGGCTGAGTTGTGGGGTATCATGCTTGGTCTTCAACATGCTTTTTTCTTGGGTTATGATAAGATTATTATAGAGTCAGACTGTAAACTTGCTGTTGATATTGTATGGTTAGTATGGTATGGTGTTGATCCAAATAGGAAAAAGTTGCATGTGCAAGAAGAAGCAGAAACAGAATATGACCATATTTGTGGCAACACAACATAAAGTACTACTTACTCTTTGGGAATATTGCCATTTTGGACCCCACAAACCACTCTTTCATATTTCATAGACCTCAACCTTCTGAAGAAAAAGCATCAAATCAAGTTTTAGTAGTCAAAGATAAAGTAAGAAACAAACGATTTGCAGTTGGGATTTGTAAGCCCAATAATTTTTTTAAAAAAGGAATTAATTTTTTTTTAGGAAGTTTGAACTTCATTATGAGATTAATGGATCTCTTATCCTGAAACACCATGTGATATTTTACCTTAGGAAGTTAAATATTACTTAAAAATTATATATTGAGGTGAATATTATTTCAATTAGCAAATTTTCTTTTCATTGAGTCGGTTATTGTTGATCTTAATCAATTTAATTGTTTATAATAATATTTAGGGTAAATTGCAATTTGGTACCCTGTGGTTAGGGGCGGTTCCCCTTTGGTACCCTGAAAGAAAAAATTTTGCATTGTGGTACCCTGTGGTTTGCTCCGTTAGCGATTTGNAAGGGTCACATAATGAAATTTTCCTTCTAAAAGGAGGGCATAGTTGCAAAATAGGAAGACCATTTTTCTTACTTTCCTTCTTCTTCATTTTCTCGTCAATTTCTCGCACATTTCCATGGCAGATCGATCTTCTTCTACATCACTTTCGATTTGCTCATTAATAATAATACCTCCAGTCGCTTTGTCCTTCAAGAAGATCAGTAAAAGGAAGATCAGGAGGAGACATTACCAATCTCTTCGTCGACTCGCCTCAAGAAATCGCCGTCCGTTTCGGTGAAGTCGAGTTCTCAAAGGAGGAGAACAAAAACGACGGTTCCGGATTCAACGAATCGAACTTGTTCTGCTTCCAAATCGTTGAGGATCGGTTTCCGATAGAGGTTAATTTTAGATTTGCTCATTAACCTACATTTTCTGATTTACAGATGCAATCGAAGGATTCAAATAGAGAGATAGAGTGATGTATTTGCTTGATTGAATGATAGATTAGCCTACATCTTCTGATTTGCAGATAAATCGAAAGTAACAAGACTCATTAATGTGCAGATAAATTGAAAGTAACAAGACTCATTACTTTGAGATTGGTTTGGGCATCGTTGAAGGAAGATTCGTGCGCCATGATTTTTGGAAAAATTGGGGGTTTTTGATTTGGGACTTAATTTGTGGGAAAATTTGGGGGTTGTTGAGAGGGTTTTGATTTGTGGGGCTTGATTTTGGAAAAAATTGGGGTTTTAATTTGTTTGTAGTGTACTTGAATGAAAATTTCAGCCTGCAGTAGTAGTTGAATATGGGGAATTTTTTTATAAATCATATTTGCTCATTTGTTTTTGAGGTTCTAAGGACTATTTTGATAAAGATCATAAACTTTTGGGATTAAAGTGTAATTAAATCAGGACCTATTCAAAAGAAATCTTATGAAAAGGAGAAAAATCTATAATATTAGAATTCTAAAGACCCTTTTATAATTAATTCTTTATGTTTTGATCCCTTTTAGTAAAGGGAAAGGACTTAAACGCATAAAAGAAGACTTTTTGGGAGATTTTTGACATTTTAACTAACATTTGCCGTTAAATCCTAACAGAAAAAAACCTCAGGGTACCAAATTGCTAACGGAGCAAACCACGGGGTACCACAATGCAAAAATTTTTCTTTCAGGGTACCAAAGGGGAACCGCCCCTAATCACAGGGTACCAAATTGCAATTTACCCTAATATTTATTGTATATTCTATAATACTAAAATGTTCTGTGATATTATTATCAATATACAAATTGAACTCTCTATGAATGTGAATTTGTCTCTTTACCCACATTTATCAAATTGGGATAACATATTGGATTTTGCTACAAAAAAGCAATTGTCCTTTCAACCGTTGGATAGGATTTTTAGGCTTCAAGATGTGTGCAAATTTTATTTTTGACTCAGATAACAGTTTTTTTCTCCACAGTATAATTCTAAGATATTGACCCTTTTGTATAGATAGAAATGTTCTTAATTTCTTTTTCAAATCTCTATATTGTCATTGAAATATTGGATAAGTAATTGCAATACATTAATTTATACACATTGGTAATTGTATATATAGAAAAAGAAAACCTAATAATTAACACATTATATATAACAAATCATTTTAAATCTCACATTGTAGTATAGCTTTATAGAAGATATACAAGTAATGTGAATGACAAGTACTCTACTTAAGTACTATTAGTTTAGATACAACTCTTACATTTGGACAGATTTGGTTATAAAGTTTGTGTTTTAAAATATTCAAAATAATTAAATAGGGTTCATCTGTATAAAAGAAGTTGTCATATTTTAATTAAATGATATGATAATAAAGACGTAAAAATCATATTTAAATTTTTAAATAAAAAAATTGTGTAACGATTAATTTTCCTTTTTTATTATTAAAATTTTAAAAACTCTGTTTTTTTTTTGTGGCTAAAACACATTCTCTTATGATTTACAATTTATCATTTCAATTAAATGGGCTCAGTACAGTTTCCATTAATCCAATTTTTTAAATGCATGGCCCATTATGGTATTATCTATCCATATTATTTGGGCTATTTTGGTCTCGCCCCAAAATACATAATTTCAGGCCAATATATTATGATTTATGACCCAAATAACCCAAAAAGAAGGCACGCAACCTTACTGATAAGAGAATATTAAAAATGTTTTCTTGAAAAAAAAAAATCTTTATGCTTGAACTTAATTTGACATTTTTTTTTTAAATCCTTTACATAATCATATAACTAAATCCATGACATAATAATTTGCAGTTAATTTTCTCACACATGACTTTGCATGCACGATTATCCATATACATATTATTTTTAAATTAAAAAAATATGTAGAATAAATTATAAAAATGTTATAAAATAATATTTTTATTATATTCTTTAATAAATAAAAAGGCATCTATTTTTTAAATTTACAACATTTAATATTTTATATAATATATTCTTTAAATATAAGTTTAATAGACTTGCAATAAAAAAAATCTTAAAATCATATATAATAGCATAGATAATAAAACAAAACATGAATTTCACATCACACAAACTATAACAATATGATTTCCTCACACTTAAAACATACAAATACANAAGAAGATTATAACTTAAAAAATATTTTAGGGATTAAATTGTATATTTTACTCAAAACAAATAGAGGAATATTGCAACTAAAAAAATAATAATATTGTAAAATTTTGTTTAATTAAATTAATATAAATTATATAATTATAATATATATATATATAAGACTGTGGAGGGAAAGAGAGAGAGAAAGGAGTGTGTGAGTGGAAAAGAGAAAAAAATTATGAGAAATGATAGATGGAGAGAGAAAATTATAAGTGTAATAAATGAGGGTATGTAAAATTACTATTTTGTCTAATTCTTTTTTTATATATTTGTATTAAAGTATAGGTAATTATAGGTGTATAAGTAGGGATAGATTAGTAATTGTAAGAGAAAATGAGATGATGTTGTGAATGAGATGATGATGTGGATGAGATGAGATGAGATGGAGGTTCCAAAAAACACCAAAATATATCATCCAATCCTAAAATGAGATGATGATTGAATAAGATGAAATCAGGATATTGAAGCTCCCAACCAGGCCCTTAAATATTTTAGAAAATAAAATTTTATAATATTGTTGGATTAATGTCTCAAGAATATTAATTAAAAATAATAATAATTTACTTTGGGTCTTTATATATTCCAATTCATTATTCTCTAATCTTTTTACTTTATATCGTCATTCATTTTGGATTGATTGGGATCAGGCCAAAAAATAAAGATTGGGTTGATTGGGAGGATGGTTTGTGAGTAGAGTAGATGGTGGGGTGGGATGAGGTGATTTAAAAGTATAAATCATTGATTGCGAATTTAATTAGTGAGTGAGATGAGGTGAGTTAAGATAGTTTGTAAATTTTAAACCATCATAAATCACTCATGGTTCTTTTTGTCAAATCAAGAAGTTTAGGGTGGTTTGGAGCTTTAATACTTTTTATTTTTTTTTAGTTTTATCATATTTTCAAATTTTAAGGATCTATATATATTATTTTTCTTTTAAAAATATTATTGAGAATTTCAAATTTTAACTCACCTAAACTCATTAATAACATTAATAATATTATAACATCCCATGGTAAAAAATGATTTACTATTACTTTATTTTTATTAAATTCTCATTCAATTGAATGATTTATTCTAACTCACCTCTCCCTCCTGTCATCCACCATTAATGAGCACCGAACACCACTCTCCTAAAAATATCAATCTAAGTCTTTATGTTTTTCCCTTTTCACATAGTCTCATCTTTATCATACATTTTGCATGTCCTATATTTGTCTCATGGAGTCCTCCGAACTATATATCACCATCCAAACCCATTTCTTGAGCATCTATATATATACAACATGAAAATATGAGGTACTAGCTATCACTTAGGCATAAATTAAGTTTCAGTAGTCAAAGAAAGTAAGAAACAAACGATTTGCAGTTGGGATTTGTAAGCCCCATAATTTGTCAAAGGGTCATTCTAATACTAAATGTATGTCTTAATATTCATTTTAGTCCTTTATGTTTCAAAATGATCAAATTGGTTCTAAATGTTGAAAAAATGTTTTATTTTGGTTACAAACTATTGAAATTTTGTCATATTTCTCTAATTTCTTATTTCAAGTTCAAAGGGCTTGTTATTAAGAGTGTCTCGTAACTCTGAAATCGTCACGTTCAAACTTGAAACAAGGGAGATATGATCAATTTCACTTGTTTGACCATGAAGCGAGTTGTCTACTTTCAAGACCGATTTGACATTGTTTGTTGACAGTCCCAACGGGATAGGGAAAGTACTCTTTGAGAACAATATTAATATGTAGCTCTAAACTCGTCACCTCGAACTTGAAACTTGAGAAATTAAATATGATCATATTCAATAGTTTTAGACCAAAATGAAACATTTTATCAAACATGACTTAATTTGACAATTTTTTTTTTAAAAAAATCCTCTACATAATCATATAATTAAATCCATGACATAATAAATTGGAGTTAATTTTCTCACACATGACTTTGCATGCACAACTATGCATATACATATTATTTTTAAATTAAAAAAATATGTAGAATAAATTATATAAGTTATAAAATAATATTTTTATTATACTCTAGAATAAATAAAAAGGTATCTATTTTTTCTAAAAAAAATTGACAACATTTAATGTTTTATATAATATATAAGTTTAATAGACTTGCAATAAAAAAAATCTTAAGATCATATATAATAGCATAGATAATAAAACAAAACATGAATTTCACATCACACAAACTATAACAATATGATTTCCTCACACTTAACAAATACAAATACAATGAGAGTAATTGTCTCACATCTAATGATTACTTAATTGATGATTAATTATAATTAACCTAATAAATTAATTTGTGGTTTGATGATGAAGCCTCAAGAGAGGAAGAAGTAGTAAGATGATAAAAGCCATTGAAGCAAGGAGAGAGAAAGCAAGAGCAGCTTCAAGTTGGTCACAAAATTTCCCAAACACATTACAAACTTTGTTCCAATGCACATGTGAGTTCCCTTGTAAGCCAACCAATCCAATGGCCATGGTTGCTCCATTCCCTGAGAAGAGCAACGCCACCATTAATGCATCAATCACTATCACCATTGTTGCTAACATTCTTGATGATCTTCTTCTCAATCCAAGCATTAGGGTTAGGAATGCATATGCACTTGCTATTGCATTTGCCACCACAAAGTACCTACCACATGAAAAATTAAAATTGATTTGATTAATTACTTTTTAGTTTATTCTATACGTCAACTATCTTAAGAGATCAAGATATCTATAAAAGTATACAAATATTATATATATGAACTACGACCTAGATATACTTATGCGAAGAATACTAAGTACATTGTGTATGTACTGCATCTGATAGTCAAACGTGATTCACATAAAAATGTCACTTGACACTTTTAATTTTCCTAATATGTATACAACTATTATAAAAACAATTTGAAAAAACAAATATATCATAGCGTCAAAACATCAAATCTAGCCTATTATGATAAAACCTTATTTCTTTAATTATTTTTAGATAATCTATATATATATATATTAAAAACTCAAGTGTTGAGGCATTTCATTTTTCAGCTATTTGGATGTATCTTTTTCATATTGAGATGTGTAAAATAAAATTTATTACACAAATTTCATCGTGAAAAAGATAAATCCAATAGCTGAAAAATGAAGTGCGCCAACTATTTCACTCCCTACATTGTCCATTTTTTTAGAATAAATTAAAGTATCTCCACGATCCCCACCAAGTCATTAATTCCAAATTTACCTATCTATTTTGCCGAATTCATTGGAATTCACCAAGTAAAACTTGTTTTGTGTGTATGATTTTCCATTAATGACATGATCATAAATGTATAAAGAAGTGAGAATAAGAATTAGAAGAGAACATACACAAAAGCAGAGAGGTAATGCCATTTTGCGGTGAGAGGAGCACTAAGAGGAGGCAAAGAATCAATAAGCTTGATTTGAACAACCTTGGTTTGCTTATCCACACCAACAACTATTGCTGCCACAAGAGTTAGTGCAAATGCCAAAGCCCTCACAACAAGATCACAAACCCATGCTTTTCTCATTATGCTCTTATTCACATCATTAGCCTTAGTGCTCTCAAATTTCTCCATTGATGATTCCATGGCTAATGATATGTGAACAAGCTATAGAGGAAGGAGAAGTAATGTAGAGTGTTATATATATAGAGAATCATTATAAATGAATAAATGGAAGAAAGTTTAATTAATTGGTTGAAAAAATAGCTACAAAAAGAAGAGGGAGAATAATGAATTGTGAATGTGATACAAGGGTCCCTCCCATATTGACAATAATGAAGGGTATGTGAGATCATAAGAGTAGTTATAGTCCCATACTCTTTTACTCTTTTGTGTGGAATGCATTTATTTATTTAGCAAAATGGTGGTCTGGTGTGTGGACAACTCACATTCACACAAGGCATATCTCTGTTGTGAATTAATGTGACAGCTTTACGAACTTCCAAAGGCCAAAGCTATAAGAAAATGTAGGATTTGTATATTTTGAAGTGTGATATGTAGTGTATAGTTTATGCAATTTTTTAGAAAAAAAAAAGAAGAAAGAGAAAGAATGAGCTTTGTACATTTGATTATTTTGAGACTCACTCTTTCTATCTCTAGCCCTTCATATCTCTTGTTAAACTATACAAATTGTATTAAAAACTACATTTCAAAATATCCAATTTTAAAAAATATCATGATCGAAAAAGAAGATTTCTTTTGTGAAAGAATCGGTCATTTATTTTGGATGTTGAAGAATGAAATCACACAACAATTTGTCAAAAAGAAAATATAGTCAATGATAGTTAGTTATAATGAATGATAAATAATGATTCATTTCAGATATTTGGCTCGGCTTCAAATCCTATTGCCTACAAAGATTAACTCAATTATAGAAAAGATTAAAGAGATTAGGGTTAGACCATACCTAAAAAAGGGGTATAAGATTAGGGTTAGACCATACCTAAAAAAGTGGTATATATAAAACTTTTAAAGGGTGTTTGAATAATTCTATTTTAATTTGGACTAACTCAGAAGTAGGAGGACTCAGATTAACCCTAAAAGAAGGGTCGGTCGGACCATTCCTTATCAGTAATCATCGTCCTTAATTGGAGATGGAGCGAAGAAATGAAGTTAATTTTTTTTTGTTAGTTTGGCAAAAACATTCTTTTTATTTTTATATTTTACATCAATTTTTAATTTCGTTATCAATATTTTTTTGTTGTCAAAATTTGGCAAAAATTATTTACAATATTATTGGCTCTGAAGTTAAAATATAACAAATGAATGTTTATTTAAAAATATATATATACACACATCAAAGTTTTGAGATATTTCCATTATTTGAATCTAAACGCAAGCTTGGAAGATTTGAGATATATACATTTAATGCACTAAATCATAGAGAAATTGAGTAGTTGATGATGCAAAGAGAAGAGAATGAAGTTGAATATGTAAAGGACATCTGTTTGATAATTAATGTGAAACTATGACTAACCAACGCCAACCAAAGGCCCATGTGCCAGGCCCACTTGTCTAGCTTGTTTTATGGGTTCACACTAACCATATATTATACAATTTATTTTTTTATATTTTGAAATAAATTTGTATGTATATACATATCTATATTTATACTATTATATATGTTCAAAAGTCTAATAAGTCGGTCATTTAAAATTATAGTATAAAATAAATATATCACAAACAAATAAAAAAATATATACAATTTACACTCGAATTTTTAAGAATTCACTTTCATGAATCACACACATCTATTGCTAAGTATTCATGTATAACTGCTCTTATTAAAATTATTATTATTTTAAAATATAATAAAACTAACAATGACTTTATAATATGATTTTAAATTTTAATAATTTAAACATTATATAACGGGCATGCAAAACCCCTAGTATATATATATATATGCTTTAAAACTTAAAAGATAACTATTAATATTGAGTGGTCTAAGTGGTAAGAGATAGTTTTCAATTGTACCACTTAAGTAAAATTTTGAATTCAAATGATGAATGCATTTATTTTTTGCCAAACTCCTATTTTGGTCCCTTAGTTATGCCCAATGTTCTAAATTGGCCTCTCAGTTATTTTTCGTTCCATATTGGTCCTTCAATTTTCCAAAACTTAGCACAGTTGGTCCCTCTAACGTTTTTCATCCATTTT
The DNA here is from genome assembly GCA_003254925.1 of Chamaecrista fasciculata. NCBI lineage: Eukaryota > Viridiplantae > Streptophyta > Magnoliopsida > Fabales > Fabaceae > Chamaecrista > Chamaecrista fasciculata. The sequence continues at coordinate 32,012 of QANZ01029234.1, read as the reverse complement.
TCTGTTAAAAAAAGATAAAATTGATTTTTAACTCCTAAAAGAAAAAATGTAAAAAAGAAAAAATAACTGAGGTTTTTGTATATTTCACACCAAAAAACAACCCCTCTCTCTGAGACCAATCACTCATGGCGGCGACGAATTAAATATTAGACCCAAAATTATTTTCAAACTATTATGTATTTTCAAATCTAAACCGAGTTTAATATTAGTTTTAATAAATTATAACAATGAAACAAAATTAATTTAATATAATAAAAAATTATAAGCAAAAAATTCTATTATATATTTTTTGCAAGTTGCAATAATGTATTAATCTACACACTATAATTAATACAACAATTTAAACAACATTCATTATTTAATTACAATAATGCAACCAAATTAATTTAATATGACAAAAAAATCTAAAAAAGGGAAACCCGAAAATTAATAAAATTAATAAAAATGACAAAAATTCAATTATCTTTTTGGAAGATACAACAATATATTTACTAAGTAATAATCACAAAATAAAATTACTTACCTTAATAAAATGATGATCCAAGTTTAAAAAGAGGAAATGATCCAAAGCTTCAAGAGTAAGAAGAGAAAAAATTCATGTCTCTTTTGGGTGATTTTTACTGTGTTTGTTAGTGAATGGTGAAATTGGTTAGTTTATAAAATAAAAAATGGACCGTTGGACAATAAATTGTTGGAGAACAAAAGGGTAGGTGAAATATAATTGGGTAGGTGGAGAATAAAATGAGTTTGACTTATGAGGATAAAAACAAATGGAAATTGGATTATAAAATTGCATTGGTTACTGTGCATGAGAACTAAAATACCGTGCCTGCAATTTATATTTTGGACCTTGGACCATCCATAGAAAAAAATATATTATTATCTTTTTTATGTTAAAAAGTGTGGAATATGCCCTCTTCATGCAATAAAGCCTCCAATTATTCCCCCTAGAGAGTATAAAACCTTTAAGCTATGTTAGAAGCTTTTTGAATTTTATTCCAAATTTATTTTCTTCTTTGATGTACTTCAATTTTGTTAAATTATTTTTCAAGAAAAATCAATTCAATATTTTTGCACCTAATAAGGCTTGTGATTGTATATGTAAGGGCTTAAAGGCCCATCAAAATCTAGCATCCGAGCCCATTGTCATCTCCTGCTTAGTAGCAATTTGGGCTTTATGTATTTTCCAATCTAGAGATGTCCAACCTAAGGGTATTGCATTTTTTGGTACACAATAAAAAAATCTTAGTAAATTGGACCTACTTTCCGGGAAAAAAAGAGAGAGGCTAAGTGCTGTTTGGGTGTCCATTATTTTTTCATTACAATTTTATTATCCTCATTTTCATTATATAACTTAAGCTACAGTGCTATATGAGTGTTTGTTTTCCAATTATAAAGTCATTACAAAAATATAACTTCATTACAAATTCATTTCATTACATATTTCATATCCAATTACTAACATACCCCTATTCAAATACCTATAATTACCTATACTCTAATATAAATATAAAAAAAATATTTAGCAAAATAGTAATTTTCAATACCCTCATTTATTACACTTACAACTTTCTCTCTCCACTCATCATTTTTTCTTTTTTCTTCCTCTTTTTCTTATTCACCCTCTCTCTCTCTCTNTTTTTTTTATTTCTATCTATTTCCATTATCAATTATCAATTCTACCCCTATACAATTTAAAAAAACCATATATTTATTTCAACCAACCACAATCATTACATACCCTTTTTCATAATTTCACATCCTATTTTTTTCATTACATCTCAAACTAATCCAAACACCATTTTCATTACATTTTCATTACATAATTTTCTCATTTTCATTACATAAAATCATCATTTCATTACCTACTTCTAATCCAAACACACCCTAAATTGCACCAAATATAATTGCTCATATATTAATTAATGAAAAAAATTCCTAAAAAGAAAATAGTAGCTTGAATTACTTGCTCCATTTTTGTTTTAAAAATCAATTTAAAAGATTAAATTAAAAGTTCAAAGTTTCATTAGTAGGATTGAGCTCGTTTAATTTATTATTATTTTTTAAGTTTATCTAATAAGTGCTTTGAATTGTGAATTAAATAAGTATTAAAAACACCCATCATGATTGGTTACTTTACTTAAATAATACTAAATTATTCATCATTTGAATAAACTCTTTACCAATATATGTGTATATACTTTAAATATGTTTCTACATTAAGAATAATAAAGAAACCATAATTTTAATGTCTTCAATTATAAACTTAAATATAAACAATTTTGTATTTTATATTTGAATTTAATTAAAAAAAAGTCCAAATTAAAAATGACAGTCTCTTATCCATAAACTTGAACATCCTAGAGCGCATAGAGTTTTCTCAAATATAGGAAGTATAGTTAGTGGTGTGAAATTCCATCATTATTAATTAATTTAATTAATTTCTTAACAAAAACTTGTATGATATGATTGGAGAAGACAAGAATGTAGAACCCACCAACTAATCTACATATCTTCCTCAGAAATCTGTGTGCTGCTTATTAATTAATTAATTAACTAAAGTGAGAGTCTTCATAATTGAGCATTTGAACATAACTAAAATCCCTAATTTCATGTTAGGATTAATCACGCATTTGACTATGGCCATCAACTTACCAGAAAAACCTAACAAAAGAATTTTAATAAAAGAAAGAAAAATATATATTAACATTGAAGATTATGATTGTGATTTGTGAATAAAATCTAGTCTGTTTCATACACATATCCACTTTTCTTACAAAGCAATTAACACAATTTTTCTTATATATATAATAAATACACATAATCAAAGAAAACATAAAGATGTTTTGGTGATTATCTTTTAGTCCTCTCACAAGTGACAAGTGGAGTAATTAAATTTTTGGGGAAATCATTGTAATCTTCCCAATTTTAGCTAATACATACATTACTTATTTACTTTACTTAAGTAATGCATTATAGTAAAAGCTATAAGTCTATACTCTATAACATATAAAATTTACATAACTAAACAAATTTGACGGAAAAAATTATACTTTGTTAAATTTTAGCTAATTTTTTTAAAAATAAATCAAATTAATTATAATTAAGTTTTTCTTAATAATTATATTATATATTTCTACCTTTTAAAAACTAAAAATTTTAAAAAATAACATAAATAAGACATTCATTTATCTTAAAATAATTGATAATTGATTATATATAGATATATATATATACACCATCAAATAATTAATGATAATGACACATATCTAATAGAGTTGTTGGTCATGTTGTGGCTGTAGATAATTAGATAACCAAAACCCCCAATTCAATTGCTTCATGGTTCAACTAATAAGGACTACACATATAACATAAATATATAGTAATATATCATATCATAATTATCACATTATTATTATTATTATTATTATTATTATTATTATTATTATTATTATTATTATTATTATTATTCCTCAAAAACAAAATATTACATAATTATTTCTTTCATTTTTGTTTTTAAAGGATAAAACTTATCCCACTATGACGTGTCCATTTCTTGAACTTGATTGTTCCAACTTTAGAATCTTTTGGCTAATTAAGGTTTTTCTAAATATTGACCTTTTGGTTCTTCTTGAATCTTCATCATATTTGTGTATGTTCAATGTCACTCTACAAAGAATGGTAGTTGAATGTTACATATTAATTATTTGCAAAAAAAAAAAAACCAAAAATTGAAAAAGCATTATATTTAATTATTTATTTATCATATGTTTTCTTTTCAATATTTAAAGCACTACTTAGATTTGATTGCACATGTTATATTGGATTTTTTTTTTTTGGTAAGAACGGGCCTTTTTAATTAGTGGGTCACATCTTTTATTTCACACAAAGTGGGATTATTTATTTATTTATTAAAATGAATAGGGAAAATTTTCTCACCTTCCCACCAAAGTGAAAAAAGAAAATTAAATTAAATTAAAGCTAAGCTTCTAGAATTAGAGCACCCGCACGCAATTTATTATATACATATATATCATGATCTTGTCTCTTAAGTCTAAATTTTTCAATTTGAATTCATAATATATATTGCCAACTACTTGCAAGTTTAGAACAAAATGTATATATTAACATAAAATATTAATATTTAAAAGGTGAAAATTAAATTACAGATATATATAATTCAATTGCACTAAAAAAACTAACAAAAAAATAAACAAGTGATTGAAGTAGAGGTGACACTGGCATGCAATTAGAAATACAAATAGAGTCAAGATAGATAGTTTTAGATTATTCCTTGGTTTTGAATATCTTAAAAAGTAAAAGACTTTGAAATTAGTTTTGATTGATTATGTTTCAAGAATACAAAATAAACTTGGCCAATATATAAGTTAGTTTCAACCTAGATTTCATATTCTCATCATTGCACATAGAAAATAACAAAGCCAAATATAATTATACTAGTAAATTTCACATATAAAAATTAATTTTAATTTTAAAAAACATAAACTAAATTATGAAATTATTTTAAAGTAAAAAAATAAGTTATAAAGCTTATTTAATTTCATATCACTTTTTTTTAACGTCTTCTATTATATTTTAATATATAACTTAAAAGATTGATAATTGGAGATGAATTCAACATTATATAATATAATATAATAATATTCAATTTGATATTCCTTCAGTAACTTGTAATTTTAAAGTCAATTTGTGATTCTCCCATTCAAGTATTTGAGAAAGGAAAGCAAATTAAACTTCCCTTTCTCAAATGGTGAAACTTCTAGTTAATTAATCAATCAATCAATCTATATATAGAATTTACCTTTCAATTTTCGTCAAATATCAAAATTAGTCACAAAATCAATTTCTTCTAGAGAAATAATTTTGTAAATTATATTCATCAATATTGTATGGCACATCATGGGACAACATTAATATCATTGGCCTAACACAAACGATCTGACCTAAAAAGGACCATTTCGATTTAACAAAATTTAAAGGACCACAACCGCCAGCTTATATATAGTGGCATTTTGTAATTTCGTCACTCTATAATATCAAGCATCCGAGAATTAAATTACATTTTTTTAAAAAAAAAAATCCAATGATGTATGTAGTAATTACTTTAACTTCTAATACTGGTTTAAGATTTTAATCTTATTCCTACTTTTTTTTTCGTTTTCATTTTTTTTACAATTGTGATAAGTCATATGAGATCTCCAGCTCGACTCGGTGTCTTCGACACCTATAAGGGTTAGCTCAACTATGGGGAGACCTCCCACAATGAGACCCCGAGGCCCAAATTAGTGTGATATAAGAGAGACTAAAGAGAAATTAATGTTAGAGTATACCTAAAGGAGAGTTTATATAGAATCCTTGAAAGATATTTAGGTAATTCTGTTTGAGTTTGGAGTGATCTAGGGATAGAAAGGGTTTGACTGACCCAAAATTAGTGGGGGTCAAGTTAGACATACCTTATCAAATTGAGTCCATAAACTTTCTTTTTGTAAAATTATTTTTTTTAATTCATTATTAGATAATCGTTGTAAAATAAATTGATAAATTAAAAGTTCAAATTTTAAATCTATAGATTTTGGTAACTAGTCAAAGACATTTCCCACCCAATCAAACCTATATCATTCCTTGATTAGTTTTCTTTTTATTATATCATTCCTTGATTAATTAAACTATTGGAGTAGAAAACAAACCCATTATAATATTGATTAGAAAAACCAAAAAACTTGTGTTTGATATAATAAAGATAGAGGTTAGAACTAAAACGAACGAGTGTGAAGAAGAAGATAGAATTTCTTTTTTTTGGTACGAAGAAGAAGATAGATTTGTTAAGGTTTAAGGTGACAATTTAGGCAGGTATGTAGGGTATTTGTATGATCTATTCATGAAAAATTGATTGAACAAGATACAACAAGATACCGGATAGAGTATGAATAGTAAAAAATAAAATATAAAAAGTTTATTAGATATTGAATAGTTATAGATATTGCCTCAATTATTTAATATCTGTATGAAATGAACGAATAAATTTAATATTTAATAATATAAATATTTTATTATATTTTTATTTTTTTAAATTAATTTTTTAGGCATTGGGTATCAAATATATATATATATATGATTATTAAAGTAAAATATACTATGATATTATATCTATTACTTTTTTGAATATTTCAGATATCTGTTGAATACCTGATATCAAATAGGATACAAATACTCTTGTATTGAATGAGATAAACAAATACAAATACAGATAATAATAACATTAAATGATCAGATATTTTACATGTTGCCACCCCTAGTTAAGGCTTATCACATATATAATATATACACGTGTAAATATATAAAATAACTTTTGAAAAATATATGAATACCCTTTAATTATTAAAAGATATAAATTAAAATATTTTAATTATTTTGTAATTTTAATTTTTTTTCATATGGATGAAGTTGCGGATTCCAGATGACAGAAAGGATGACAACGTTGAATAGCTTCATGAGAGGAAATAGAACGATTCCAGATGACGGAAAGGATGACGACGTTGAATAGTTTCATGAGAGGAAATAGAACCTGCAAGAGGAAACGGAGGTATTGGGCCCCCGTAAGCACTCTGATGCCTAAGTCAGTAAATATTCGTAGAGAATAATGGGAAAACACAGTGAAGACCGAGTTTAGGAATATGAGAATGTGCGTACCTTAATCGAGGAACCAAGACCTATTAATAAGTGTGACTGTGTAAGAGGAGATAAGGAAGTTGTTTAACTTGGAGGCCAAGTCAAGGATGCCGTTAAGGCAGTTATACATTGGTTGGATCAGGTGGTTAGATAAGATAAGACTGTTAGAACTTTATGACCGTTAGAGACTGTTAGGGGATCGCTCCGGGGGGGATCCCCTCTAAGGATGCCTTATGACATGCCATTTAATCTATACAAAATAGAGGTGTTAAAGTGAGCCGGGCCTGGTGGGCTGGCTTGTTTAGCCCACCAAATTTGGCGAGCCGGGTTGAGAAAATCTGGCTCACCAACAATTTTAGCTCGAGTGGGTTGGCTCACTTAGCTCTCGGCTCGCGGTGGGCTAGCTCGAGTGAGTTGGTGAGTTAGTGAGCCAGCCCACCTTATTTTAAAAAAAAAAATTATATATACATATAATTAAAATTAAAACCCTAAAGGCTTGCTTCTTCAGAAATCAGCTTCGTTTGCTTCTTCAGTCTTCTATTCTTCTTCTTCAGCCTCCAGCCTCCAGCCCTCATTTTCACTTCTCCAACCCTAAAACCTAATTTCACTTCTTCAGTTCGTCGCCTCGTCGTCCTCGCCTCGTCGCTGTTGTCGCCTCCTCCTCGTCGTCGTCGTTGTCGCCTTGTCGTCGTCGTTGCCTCGTCGTCTTCGGCTCATCGGCGTCGCCTCGTCGTCGTCGGCATTAGTATTTTAAATTTAAAAAACTAGAAAAAAAAATCAAAAAACGGAAAAAAAAAAATTGAAAGTTGGTGGGTTAGGTGAGCCAACCCGGCTCACTAATCTGGTGAGCCGGGTTGGCAAAACCTGGCTCGCCTGGGGTTTTTGGCTCGCGTGAGCCAGTTTGCGTGAGCCATGGCTCGCGGCGAGCCAGCTCGAGTGAGCCGAGTTGGCTCACTTTGACAGCTCTAATACAAAATTAGATTTAAAAGACTAGATTGTGTTGGCTATACATACTAGCTAAAATATGAATTATGAACTCGTATATTTTTTTTAAAAAACTAAGTATAAAAACACCAATTATTTATCAAGCAAGTATTAAACTATATAAAAATTAACCTAAGACACACTTATAATTATATAATTATAATTAATTACATATAACTTTGCTCTTTGCGTGCAGGAAACTCCAAACTACTTAACTTATCTTTACCCTCTTTTGTCTTCCCAAACTCCAACCACATCTCTCTCTCTCTTAAACTCTCTGTATATATATATATATAAAGACAAAATTCATTGTTCAACTATATATAGTGTTACTATTAATTAGTGTAACCATATACTAGCTAGCTAGCTACTTGCTCTTCAAACCAAACAAACTAAAGAAATTAAACAACACAACATCAATCATGGCTTCTACCACAGAGAAGGGTGGCGACCCTGAATATGTGCCACCACCGCCGCCGCCGCCACCAGTGGAGCCGGCCCCGGGAGCGGTGGATTACTCTCAAGTGGACGTGGTTTTAAGGGTTCTTCTGTTTTTGTCATGTTTGGTTGCCATTATTGTAATCGTCACTAGCCAGCAAACAGAGCCTTTTGGCACTTTGCCAACTCCAACACCAGCAAAATTCAAAGACTCCCCTGCCTACATGTAAGTGTATATATATATATATATATATATTAACAATTCATATATATCTATATGTATGTATATTTTTATGTGTGTGTGTGTGTATATACACAAACACACATAACATAGAGTATAGACCATATACTTTTCTTTAATTTCTTCCTTTCTCATCATATTCTGTTTATGATTAATTGAAACTTGTCTACTTTTTTTGGTTTTCATCAACCAATAATTATATATATATATCTTCTTCAATTCTAGATAAATCTCTCTCTCTCTATATATATATATATCTTATATTATATGACTCCACCCCTTTCTGGTCGTCCATGTTTAAAATTATATAGTCTATGAAATTAAAAATAAGAGAAAATTTACTATTTGGTCTCTTTTTCTTTACTAAGTTAACAATTTAATCCCTTATTTATTTTACATACATATTTGCGTGCCCGTTAGGGCACACAAAGCCCCTAGTATATATATATATAAAAGAGAGATGAAATTTCAGGTTGTTATGTTCTGTTTTTAGAATATATATATATGTTCTGTTTTTAGAATATATATATATATATATGGAAATTAAAATATATATACAAGTCCATCTTGACGGGTTTTTAATTTCCCTTATATAAAATAAATTTTAGTAGATGGTACAACAATTTGGCCATTTTCAGAAATTAAACGAGATAGGGTTTCATGTTTGAGAAAGCCTAAAACCACCTTTTCTAATGAACATGCTCTTACTAGCTAGGTAAACAAACAGATTTTTTTTCCTCATCAACGTGCTGTTACTATATATGTGCTTCCCAAACTATAATTATTAATTTCTTCAAACTAACCTTATATAAATTAATTTCATATATTTATTATAAAGTTTTCAAATAAAAGTAGTATAGGAATTTTTTGCATGATGGCTAATACAGAGAGATAATTTCAATTTTTTGCACAACAGAGAGAAAATTTTGTAACCAACAAAGGTTAAGTAACATGAGAGTAAATTAACATTTTAGTCCACAAAAGATTATCCAATTGACAGTTTGGTCCCTAAAATATTGAAATGCATATTTTAATTCCTAGAAGATTCAAACGGTATACTCTTTAGTCCATTACCGCTTGGATCTTTCCGAGATTAAAATGTGTATTTCAATTTTTTAGGGATCGAATTGTCAGCTCGATAATCTTTCAGAGATTGAATTGTTAATTTAGTCATAACATAAATTATTAGTCTCACACAATAAGGTGAACTCGTCAAATTATCATTGAAAGAAGAGTTCATATTTAGTATTCCACAATACTTCAAATAAAGCACGTGGTAAGCCAAAGAATTCTAGAGAAAGCTTATTATTTTTTTAAAAAAATTAACTAACAAATTAGTCTCAACAAAATTGAAATAGATAATTTAATTCAAACAATATATTTATTAGTTTTTTTTTTACTATTTGATTCTTTTAAAGACGAAATTATATATTTCAAACTTTCAGGAATTAAATTGTCAATATGATAATCTTATTAAAAAAATATATATGACAAAGATATTTAAAAAAAAAACTTACATGTATATATATAGATATATGACATATATATTTTAACCTTTTCTTATGTTGAGATATATCCACGGATGATTGATATATATATATATATATATATATATATATATATATATATATGCAGATATTTTGTGGTGGCATTCTCAGTGAGTGGGCTTTATAGCATACTCACCATTTTGGCATCAATCTCTGTGATTCCAAGGCCTGACCTCAAACTCAAGTTCCTCCTCCACTTCATTTTCTGGGATGTGGTAATTCATTCATTCACCATCTTCTTTTTGTTTTTTTCCCCTTTAATTTAGATTAATTTGTTACTACTTCACAAGTTTGACCTATGATTTTAATTCAAAGAATGGAGTCAAGTGATAGAAATTTGTCTATTGTTAACTAAATGTTAGAAATATAATTAGTAACTTTAGATATAGAGCTGCCTTAAATCTTGGCAAAAACATTATTCTCATCTCCAAATTTTATTTTAACTTTCAATTTCGCCTCCAATATTTTTTTGCTGTCAATTCCATCCTTAATATTTTAAATTTTGTTTAATTTCATCCCTAGACTAACTTCTTTCACGTAAAATATGTCGTTAATATTTAGTTAAAGTAAAAGTAAAGAATGAAATTAACCAAAATATGAAATATATTTGCAGTTGATCCTCGGGATAATTGCGTCGGCGACGGGAACAGCGGGTGGTGTGGCATATTTGGAACTGAAGGGAAACGACGACGTTGGATGGAACCATGTGTGCAATGTGTACGACAAATACTGTAGGCATCTCGCAGGCTCTTTAGCTGTGGCTTTGTTTGCCTCTGTTGTCTCTGTCTTTCTCATTTGGATTTCAGCCATTACTCTTCACACCAGAATCCCCCACTAATATATATATATCATCATTGTTATATATTTATATGTATGTGTGTGAGTGTTAATTAGTGTTATTAAGATACAGCATCTGCGTGTGTGTGTGTGAGTGTGAATATTTGTACATCATATAGTGATCTCTTGTGAGTTTGTGACCCCTATCCATTACTCCATTTGTGTTTGTAAATGACTAATAAATGATCCATTTGTAATTATTTATTCGGTTGCTTGCATCATACAAAAGTGTCTTTTAGCAAATAAAGGTCAAAGTTCGAATTTGGTCCTGTAACTTTACTCTAGATCCCAAATCAGTCCTATATATTTTTTAGCAAATAAAACCACAATTATTTGTGTGAGATTTCAGTGAAAATTGGAGTTTTTGGATGAGTTCTCGAGTTTTTCGGCGATTTCTGTACGTTTTCTGGCAAGTTTGGGGCATTTTCCGATGAGTCTTAAATTTTTTGCGTTTTCAGTTTTGGTCCCTCTGTCATTTGCTTTAATTTGTGTTGTTTTTGCATTTCTATTCCATTTCATGAAAAATTCATGAATTAGGGACCATGATGTAAGGTTTGAGAATCTTCAGGGAGGCTCTTTCACTTTCATTTTGATAGTCAGGGACTAAAGTGTAAGGGACTTGAAGTTTCCAGGACTAAAATGTAATTTAAAATGGACGGAGAACTAACGGTGGGAGGTTTTCAAAACATATGGGACCAAAACTGAGACAAAAAAAGATATAGGACTGATTTGGGACCTGGAACAAAGATACTAGATCAAATTTGAGACAAAAAAAGTTATAGGACTGATTTGGGACTTGGAGCAAAGTTACAAGACCAAATTCACACTTTGGCGCAAATAAATAATTTAAAAAATCTAATATACATACATACTTCACAATTCAGATCCTAATCAAGCAACATTATACTTGTATCAGTTTATGGTTATGCACTGTACCTGTCTTATTCTATTAACAATTTAACATATAATTAAGGATAATGAGAACGAATTAAGCATCCCTTAATTAATTAACCTTGTGATGGCTGGTTGTAACTGCTGGACCAAGAAGTACTACTACTTGTTCTATGATCATTGGCACTTATCTGAATGCGTAAAACCTCATGAACAGCACCTCTTTGAAGCACACCCAGAACTAGTTCTTCATCTTCATCTAGTAGCAATTTCATCAGCGTACTCGTGCAAGAATGCCACTCGTCTCGCATCCGGAATCCATAGAACCATCTCCCAAGTCTCCACCATGTCACGCATACATTCCGCCCTCCGATATTCTTACTCTCAAGAGCTTCCTTCAGAGTATCAACCTGCCAAAAGACCATTCTGTGAACAATAATATTCTTAGATGCTTCAATATCTAAGAGATGCATGTTCCCATTGGGGAATGTGGGGTTATTATTATTCAATTCAACCACACTAAATGACTAAGAAATTATCAAACAATTTTTGCTTTCACTCCATAATTATCAGTTTAACCCTATGCACTGGCTCCCAGCAGTGCAGAAGCTTGTTTGTTCAATGTTCATCCTTTACTCAGTTGACAGATTTACAGATTCACATAGTGATAGGGACCAGGCCTCCACCAAAATCCTCAATGAATTAAACCAAGAAAAAGAAAACAAAAGGACAAATATGAATCTAGGTTATTAAGACACACACTAGAAATATAATCCTCCATGTAGCTTCAATTTAAATATACAGACACTATGTAATACACCATAAATAACAAGTCCTATAAAGATCCTGAAGACATGGAAGAACTATTCCCATTTTGCTTATATATATATAATATATATGCACGGATCAATAATATCATGTACTATAAAAAGTACTGTGTCAAGTGTCCAAAAAAGCTGTTTAAAAGATAAACATCTGTAGCCACAATTTAAACTCTAGCGGAAACAGAAAACTAAACTAGTCTTTTCAGGAAACATAGCTTCATCTTTGAAACCACATTTATGCACCATGAATCCATGACCAGTCCTAGTTGCTACCAAGTGTCATCAAATTATTATATGATGATGATGAAACAATAACTTCTGGGAAGGAACGAAAAAAGGGTTTGATTAGTGGAACTGTAATAAAACAAATCACCATAGGGAGCTGTAAAATGATGAGAATACCTGAACTCGGAGCCAACTCAAGCTGTAGTGTAAGCCAACCAAGTTAATCAGCACATTCAGTTTACTTTTGAAGAGGAACATCTTGACATCTGCAAAACTAAGCTTCATAGCACACAAATTTTCAATCGCATTCAGATGCTGCCCAACCTCAAGTGATGTAAGGTATGAGCTCTCTTCCACATATTTCACAACAGCAGCTACTTTTTCTGCTACTTCATTGTGCTTCTTTATGTACACATTCCGCCATTCCTGTGTATCCAAATTTCCAAGTACTTACATAATACTATTCCAATTAATATGCCTAAATTAACAATTTAATCCCTGAAATCATACAAGGGTTTGTAAATTAGTGACCCAATGACGAACAGGGCAACAATTCAGAACAGATCAACAAAAGCGATGATAATTACTTACTATCCAAGATTTGGCGAAAATAAAGAAATGGAATAACTAGTGGATGATTGACTATTAGTCTATTACACACACAGTACCAAATCAGAAGCTAAAAGACAAAGAAAAAAGAGAAACAATTCAATTAAATACCTCGAAGCAAAGAGGATCATCAAGAAAACAAGGAATACCTTCGAATTGGGGGCGTCTGGTGAAGCCGAAGAAGAAGACGACGAAGCAGGAAGATCAACGGCGGAAGCCATAGAGGGCCATCTTTCTATGAACAGAGCCTCCCAAATGCATTCCGAGTCGCACAATTCTCTCCAAAACCTAGAGCAACAGCCCAAGGCGCACACATCCTGTACCTTCTCGCGGTGAATCACAAGAATCAAAACCAAAATCAAAAACAGGAAACAAAAAAAACAAAAAGAAGAAGAAGAACGAAATCAAAAGATGAAGAAATTAACGAAATGAAAATCGAGGGTCCTCGAATCAAACCTCAAGTAACGAAGCTATTTGGAGAGCAACATCTTGGGGAAGCGAATTGAGGATAGCGTTCAATTGCTTCATGTTTCATCGGTGTCTCTCTTGAGAAGAAGGAGGAGTGATGCCGAGGAATGGATGATTATTGTGCATAGGGAAAAAAACCGGACCGCTTATCAAATCTATGGAAGGCTCGGGTCATGGGTTCAATGGTTCAACCATTGGTCACTGGTTTAACCGGTTGAGCCGGTTTACTTAAAATATACATTTTCAAATATACATATTCATTAAATACACATTAATATATTGCAATAATTTAAATATAAAGTAAATATTAAACACTTTAGTACCTTTAGAGCTATTTTGCAATTTTAACCATAACAAGTTTTGTAAAAATTACATATTGACCCCAATTTTTTTTTAAAGATTTCATTTTAGTCCATCTATAATATGTATCCAGGGACTAATTTGTAATTTTTTGGGGTCAATATGTAATTTTGTAAACTTTGGCGGGTCAAACCGGTTCACGGTTCGCCGGTCGGACCGCTGGTTGAACCGGTGACTCACCGGTTCAACTGCAATCCGGTATTTTTATTTCTCCGGTCCGCCCGGTCCGGTCCGGTTTTTAATACTATGTTATTGTGATTAATAACGAGTAAACTACTAAATTGGTCCCTGGATTATTGGCTCGCTGACAGATTGGTCCCTGAATTTAGGAAATTGACAAATAGGTCTCCGAATTTTTCTAACGAGTCAAATAGGTCCCCGAATTTTTCTAACGTTAGTCAAATAGGTCCCCGAATAACATGCACAGAAGGACCTATTTGACAAATGTTAGAAAAATTCGGGGACCTATTTGACTCGTTAGAAAAATTCAGGGACCTATTTGTCAATTTCCTAAATTAGGGGAAATCTGTCAGCGAGTCAATAATCCAGGGACCAATTTAGCAGTTTACTCCTTATTAATAACAAATCCGATTCATTAAATTTGGGTCAAATTGCACTTCTGGTCCTATATAATTGGAGTGAATTTCAATACAAGTCACTTTGTCTTTTTTTTTTGTTACAAAATTAATCTTACATGTTTCCATAATTTTTCACTTTTGAGTCCTAACAATTAAATATAATCATATTTCTTTCATTTCAAGTTTAAATGCTACGAGTGTAGAGCTACGTGTTATTTTTTATAGTTTTTTTTTTGTTCAATTGAGGTTATTAACACACAAAATCAAATTGAGTCCTCGAAAGTTGACCACTCATTTTACGATCAAACGAGCGAAGTTGGTCATATATTTCTCGTTTTAAGTTTTAATACAATAAGTTTGAAGCTACAAATTACTTTTGACGAGTATTTTTTCTGTCTAGTTAGAACAAGTAGGGTGTTCAAAACCGAACCAAACCGATTGAACTGAACTACACCGAACCAAACCAAACCAAACCGAACCAAAACCGACATTCAAATGGTTTGGTTTGGTTTCATTTTTCTTAATTTTGGGCGGTTCGGTTCGGTGGCGGTTTGACACTTCACCAAACCGAACCAAACCGCAACTATGCAATTGTATATAAATAATACAATACATTTATATATATATATAGTATTTATGCGTTCCTCCACTAGTCCACTAAAAGAAATAAACAATGAGGCTCAACCCATGAAACTATAACCTAAAGACCAAAAATAAAAATTGAAAAAGTAGCCGCATAGACATTTGACATTTCAATTCGCATTCAAAGTTCCAAACTGAAACCAGTGAAAGACCAAACCCCAACATCTATATTTCGTCTTCTCTCATTCGCATTCAAAGTCCCATTTCGTCTTCTGTTTCATAACTTAATGAACACAATGCTGCCACTTTTTCAGATGTTATGAAATTAGTACTTTTTATATTAATTATAAAATTAATAGTAATTAAAGGTCAAACCGCCCAAACCGCCATTATATTGGTTTGGTTTGGTTTGGTTTGGTTTGATATTTTTTTTCAAACCGAATGGTTTGAGTTTTCTTCAAACCGATGCGAGCGGTTCGGTTTGAAAAACCATTTTAAACCGCCCAAACCGCCCAACGAACACCCCTAAGAACAACCAGCAAATAAAGTCAAATTAGACCTAAAGGTGGGTTTGAGACTAATTTTCAGTCGTTTGAACCAATAAGTAAAAAAAATATAGAAACATAATTATTTTGTAAAAAAAAAGATAAAGAGCTATATTGAAATTAACCCCATACAAACATTAGGATCAAATGTGCAATTTGGCCTCAAATTTGTGATAAAGGAAGAAATTAAAGATGAATCCAGTTCTTAAATTTGATTGTTTGGATTGAATTTCCATTTGGGAGTTAGATATGTTTTTTGAAAAGGACGATAACAACAATTCCATTAATAAAAAGCATCCAAGCGAATTACATCCAAAATGAAGTAGTATGACAAAAAGTTTAACCAAGTATGACAATCAAGATCAAGACTAGAGCTTTTTGCCAAAGCTACAACACTACGAACAAACCATATTAGCTAATCAACTACTCCAAAAATACTTGGGCCTAAAACATATGCAATATGTGTTCAATCTAAATTATGTTGTCATTCTACAGCTTTGAAAACCGGTGCTTATCTGACCTTTGAAAAAAAGTGCTTAATCTAAGCCTTTGAAATGCAGGGAAATGCTACTGCTTTAATAGCCCAAATTGAACTACAAAAAATTGTTGAAGACCTAGGGCTGGGTTAGAATTAGGAGTTAAAGGAGGATAAAGAAAGAGGTGAGTTTGTAAACAAGAGTTAAAAGATTTGGTTCATAAAGGAGTATTTTAGTAAATAGTGTTTGGGAAAATAAAAGATAAAGGAGAAATTATGATGTGAAATTATTTTAAAGGATATGTAACGATTGTGGTGGGTTGAAATAATTGTATTGGTATTTTAAAGTTGTATAGGGGTAAAAATGGTAAAGACAAAGGAGGATAAATGAGTGTTATTGTGAGTGAGGGACCAAAATGTAATTTTCGACCCACCAAACTTTACATTTTGGTCACTCACACTCGAAAAATAATTTTTACATTTTTATATTATAAAAAAATATTACCCATATATATACTAGAGGAGGGACCAAAAGGTATATTTTCTCGGGTATGAATTATGTATGTTTCTGAATTTTGTTCTGCAGTAGTTGCAGTACCAAAAAGTATTACCCATATATATACTGAACGAGGGACAAATATGTATAATTTTTTATATGAATTATATCTTTTTTCTCATTATTGTTTTTGAAATATGCTTATAAATTTTTATACCACCAGAATTATTACCCATATATACTGCAAGAGGGACCATAATGTATATTTTTGGGATCTGATTGTGCTGAAAAAATATTATTAATAAGTTGGACTGAGCTGTAATTTTTGTTGTCGAATGAGACAACAAAAAATATTACCCATATACCCAAAATAGTAGACGATAAATTATACAAAACAACAAGGTGTGGCACGTGAAACAAAAAAAATATTATTTGCTAAATGCCCCCTCAAGGTTCGAACCCATGTCTTCTCCATTTTTTTCGTTGCTCAAACACCACTTAGCTACACGGTAAAGCTTGCTATGTTCAACGAAAAATAGAGCCGTTATCCATACTTGGCACATTCCCTACCATAAATTCACACCATTTTGTGGGGTATGAATTATGTAATTTTTTTAATTTTGTTCTTCAGTTGTTACACTACCAAAAATATTACCCATATAATGAGGGGCCAACATATATATTTTTTTATATGAATTATATATTTTTTCTCATTACCATTTTTGAATTTTGTTTTCAATATTGTCATCACAAAAAATATCATCCATACATATACTGGAAGAGTGACCAAACTGTAAAGTTTTGGGAATTGCTAATTATATATTTTTTCCTATTTTGAAAGTTGTTTTTATATTTTTTCACTACAAAAATATTACTCATGTATATATTAGAGAAGGGACCAAACTGTAAATTTTGGGGAATGAATTATATATTTTTTCTCATTACTATCTTTTAATTTTATTTTTAAATTTTTATACTACAAAAACTATTAACCATATATATACTAGAGGAGGGACCAAAATGTATATTTTTTGGGATATGAATTATACATTTTTATGAATTTTGTTTTTCAGTTGTTGCACTATAAAAAATATTACCTATATATATACTGGAGGAGGGACCAACATGTATAATTTTTCTTATTACTAGTTTTGAATATTGTACACTATAAAAAATATTATTCATGCATATACTGAAGGAAGGACCAAGCTGTAAAGTTTTGGGAATTGAATTATATTTTTTTTTCTATTTTGAATTTTGTTTTTACATTTTTACACTTAAAAAAATATCACTTATGTATATACTGGAGGAATGACCAAATTGTAAAGTTTTGGAGAATGAATTATATATTTTTCCCATGACTTTTTTTTAAATATTTTTATAAATTTTTAGACCACGAAAAATATTACCCATATATATACTGTAGGAGGGACCAAAAATCTATACTTTTGGGGTCTTGATTATATATTTTATCTTATGGATCAAAATGTAAATAACATGGACTTAATTATTTTATTTCAAATTTTGACTCTAAAATATATTATTAATATAATTGNGAGAGAGAGAGAGAGAGAGAGAGAGAGAGAGAGAGAGAGAGTGTTGTAAAGATAATAAATAAATATATTTTAGTATGTAATTTACAAATATGCCTTTAAAATATTTTATTATTTTATAATAAATAGTAGGTAATTATAGGTAGTTGAGTAAGAATATGTTAGTAATTTGGGAAGATAAATGAGAGATAAATGTGAAAAATAATGGAGAGGAACATAAAGGTAAAACAAACATCTATATAAGCAAGACAAAGCAAAAAAACTAAGCAACAACTAATCGAGGATAAAAGACTTTTTAACTCGCCGCCAAACAGCCCTTAGTATTTCGGTTTAAGCAGCTTGGTCCTTGTGACTTGTATATAATTCTTTGGTTAAAGTGCAAATTTGGTTTTATATCTTTTCATGAGTTCCCAATTTGGTCATGTATCTTTTTTTATTGCACTTTTAGTTTCATATCGTTGCAAAATGTCCCAATTTAGTCTCATATCATTTTTTGTCTCATATCTTTTGGTCAAGTTACAAAATTAGTCCCATATCTTTGTAAAAAGATCAACCTTTACTTGATGATTTTACACCTAAGACATGCATAACTTTTTGATTTCTTCTGTACAGTTAATTCAATAATTTTTTGATTTCTTCCCGCTTAATCTGGATAGTTTCCTATCTTGATAATCGTAGAAGATTTTACACCTAAGACATGCATAAATTTTTTATTTCTTCTATTTATAAGTACATTTAATTCGTATTTTCCTTGTGTATATATGCTGAAGCTGACATAAACATAGCTTTTGTGATCCACTATAAAACAGAGTATCTATCATACCTTTTAAAATAAAAGTATTGTGTTCGATATTAGTATTAGATAGGCATGACATTTTAAATTGTAATTACAAATTACATAATTTAATATATCATGATCCTGTCAATATTCATGCTTAAAACCACATTGTAACTAGAAACCTTTGTATTGTGTTGTTGATGAGTGAGTTATTATTTGGGCACTATTTATACAGGTCATTAAACCTCGAATATTACCTATATATTTTGAAAGGTATTTATATAAATATATAATTGTCCATGTGAGATGACTGACTGATCGTAGTTGGGAATTGTGATCGATCTAAAAATATTAAAAATTAGGTCGCTAATTATGAGTTTGAACTTTGAACTATGTATAATTGTGGATAATTTTTGCACTTTGTAGTCCTATTTTTTCGATTATGAAGAGAAACTGCTTCAGAAGTAATTGACAAACTGGAAGAGAATTTGTCAGTGATGCGCTTGATGACAGCTAAGCAACTAGCATCTCTTAAACAGTTGGAAAATCTCTACAAGCAAAATCGTACAGCTGCTGACGAGTGGTATATTTATGCTTGATTTAGTTTTTTATTGATGTAACACATTCATTGATCAATACACCTTGGTATTTATGCTTTCACCTTATTCTGCCTTTTGATTTGCATATTATAGGTTAAGAAAAGCACAAGCTGCTGAGGAAAAACAGGATGTCTCATGAATGAAGCTATGAAGGTTCATAGAACATATGAGGTAAGTGTTTACCTTAATATTATAATTACCATAGGGCCACACATATCAATGAACAATACACTTTTGTGTATGTTAGGTTTTTTAAATTATTTATTTGTTTAAATACCCTTTGTATGATGCAACCAACTGAACAGATAATTACAAATGGATCATTCTATTGTAGGGATGTTTGTAGCCTGAGGGTTGGGACGTTTGTAGTAAAAACAGGCACTTGTTCTTCCCTACTCAAGTACCCCACAACACATTAAAAAATAATGCAATCTAGTCCACAACTTCCTCACCCCACCCATTTCGAAGAGTACATTGAAAATCCTATGAGCAGAAATTATAAACTATATGGGCTTCTATTTGAGAATCCTATGACGGGCCAAAGCTAGTGGGCATATATCTCTATGAGCAAAAATAGAATCGTTATGTCAAAAAACAAAATTTTCATTTACATTTAACTTATGCAAAATCAGGATTAATAATTGATTATAAATAAATAGAGAATGAATCTGAATGGAATTGACAATTGTGCTGCACTAACAAGGTTTTCAGTTTGCTTTTCTGGGTTGAAATTTACCAAATCTGGAAAGATTCTGCAAATGAATAATAAGTATCAAGTTCCCTGTGTTATATCTGAACTTGTAATTTGTGTTTCATTTAGTTAATTTGCAATATATTGGCGCCTGCTGAGATTTTCATATGTAATGTTTAGATTTATGAGGGTTGGTCACTTCTTCCATTGCCATTTTCTTTATTTATTTTTAGGTATTATTAGGGGTGTTCAAAACCGAACCAAACCGATCGACCGAACTAAACTTTGAACGTCGCACAAACCGAACCAAACCGCCAAACCGCTAAAACTCTTATTTACATATATATATACACATACCTCATATTCTCATTAGGTAACTCATACTTTATTTTTTTTTTTGGCCTTGTCATACTCTATTACTCGTACATACAATATTCAACATTGAAAATATATTTACATGTTTGAAAATATTTGCACCTTCATATAAATATATATATATTTGTAAGTTAAAAGTTGTTATATACTAATGATTTTTGCTAAAAAAGTAGAAAATTCCATTTTGTTGTTTATAACAAAATGAGAATATTATTACATTATATATAACATATTATAATACGCCATGAGTGATTATACATCTTACTATTATATAAAATTGTGTTAGTTTATACAATATAAAACATACCATATTTGAAGAACTTATTGCACTACGAAAAAATACACGTTTTGCGACGGTTACTTGGCGACGGTTTACAAAACCGTCACAAAATATGGAATAACCACGGTTAAAATTAACCGTCGTTATATTATTTAATTTTGCGACGGTTATATGTAACCGTCGTTAAATCTTGATTGATTTGCAACGGTTTCACATAAACCGTTGCAAACTGTGATGATTTGGCGCTATGCAATTTAGAATCACAACGGTTAATTGAAAACCGTTGCTAAACCAAATTGAATAGCCACGGTTAAATATAACCGTCGCCATGTTGATTTAGAATCGTAACGGTTAAAATAAAACCGTTGCTAAAGTAGATTGAAGAGCAACGGTTATTTGTACCCGTCGCTATATTGATTTGGAATGGCAACGGTTATTTGTAAACCATCGCTAAGCGAAATTAATTGAAAACAGTTACTTGTAACTGTGGCTATTGTATTTGGAATTGCAACGGTTGTAATATAACCGTTGCAATTCTAACAAATTAATTTTTTGTAATTTCATGGCCAATTAATATTTTAATATATATTAAAATAAAAATTCATATGAAACAATTAAAAAATATATTAGAGAAGTAATAAAATGTTTGTTTCTTTTTTATAATACAATTATATATAGAATATGATTGTCCTCTTTTTGTTTTTTACTACTTGCTTGATTCTATTTTTGTTATTGAATTGTTACTGAGTCAACGATTTAGTCCATAAATTGTAGAAAAATATGAATCAGTCCTTGAATTTTAAATCATCGTCAACCTCTTAGTCTCTAAATTGTAGGAAAACAAGAAGAAGTCCCTGAATTGTAGGAAAATATGAATTAGTCTCTGAATTTTACACCACAATTAATTTTTTGGTCCCTGAGATGTTAACCGTTGTGGATCTTTAATTTACACCATAGTTTGGGATCAAAAGGTTGACGGTAGTGTAAAACCCATAAACTGATTCGTATTTTCTTACAATTGAGTGACCGCACTGGTGTAAAATTCAGAGACTAATTCGTATTTTCCTACAATTCAAGGACTAATAACTCAAACAATTAATGTCTAATCCAATTTCCTACAATTGTTGGGCCAAAAAGTAGATTTTCTCATATAAATATGTATATATATATATACACACACGCAGCAAATTGCTTATGAGTATGGAAGGAAAGGAGCAATTTTGAGTCTTGTTGACATTAAAATGGATAATCTGGTAGCAGTTGCTGAAAAGGCCAAATCTATGGGTTCTCCAGACGTTATAATGATCCAAGCAGACGTCTCCAATCCTCAAGATTGCAAACGCTTCGTTGATCAAACCGTTCATCACTTTGGACACTGTAAGACGACCAACTTCTAATTAAATTTGATCTTATTAATTATTAATTTGATTTCTTACAAATTCATTGATTATCGAGGTCATTAATGTCTACATCTATTTTTTTTAAAAAAAAAAACAGAATTGATAAAGTATCACCATATTACTATATCGGTAATACTAATATGTTATCAATTTTGTTAAAAATAAATAAATAGATCCAATGACTAAAATTGATAGCACATAAATTTAAGAAAAATTAATTTAAGAAAATAAAGTCAATGTGTTAATATATAACCAATATGAGTTTTTAGTCTTGCTATTATATAAATATTAATTGACGGAATTGGTATATATATATATATATTATGTACAGTGGATCATCTAGTAAGCAATGCTGGAACTGGTAGTAAGGCTGAATTGGTTGAGGATATTGAAGATCCTTCTGTTCACCGTCCACTGATGGTAAATTAAATTACAATTATCCAATTCATGTTTCAAATGCAGTTAACACTTTTATTTACATCATTTTGTTCACATCAATTTGTATTATCTAATAATTGTCATTTAATTTTTTTCCTCTCGTCCTTCTAACCAAGCTACTCTAATGTACAAAAATATATGATAAAATAATCTTGTGACAAAAATATAATTAAGATGTTTCTAATTTTTTTTTATTTACATATATAATGATTACATAGTACATCTCGACCTCTGATGTATTTATATAAAATTATCATATTATTCTGTCACATGAAAATTATTAATTAATTAAGGTTTGTACGTGTGTAATAATTGACAGGAGGTAAATTTTTGGGGTGCAGTATATGGGAGTGTATATGCAATTCCACATTTGAAAAAGCGAAAAGGAAAAATCGTTGTGATTGCTTCAGCTTGTGGATGGTGCCCTCTTCCAAGATTGAGCCTCTATAATGTAATACTGACGACACATATCACATATTGCATGCATCATATTATTATTTTTTTGGGTCCATTATTAAATTAATTTTGTGAGATGAGACTTGAGAGTAGTTATGGTATTTAATTAATGAAGTATTGTAATAATTAATTAGGAAAGCAAGGCAGCATTGATAAGCTTCTTTGAGAGTGTGAGAACAGAAATAGGATGGGCCATTGGCATCACAATCGTCACTCCTGGTTTCATCAAAACACACCTTTCAGACTATGCCGTTCATCATTCTCAGGTTACTTAATTAGTCAGTCCTCAGATTATAAACCAAGTTTATTATTAAGTGATTGCGATTTAATTATATAATTATATATGTGGAATTAAGCAGGGGAATGAAAAACGGAGTTCGAATGAAAAAACGGGTATATTTTTTTGGTATAATCAATTGAGCTTCATTTAATCTAATAAAAATAACTTTATTTGAAGTTAAATTATGTAAACAAAAATTATAAATAATTATATTTAATTACATAAAATTAATATTTTTGTAATAGTTTTCGAAAAATATATTTAGTTACATTTAATTTTATATAAAAATATAATTATATAAAAAAATTAAATTAATCAGCACTAAAATACAGAATAATTTTTAATACCTATGCCTTTAATTTGTTGCTAGTTCCTTATAATAAAATAATTCATTTTATTATATTTTAAATTAATAAAATTTAAAAATAATAATCTCATTGTATTTGTGTGTTGGTTGGAGTGTTGGTTGCTGATTTTGTGGAGTGTTGCTGATGCCACAATCGAGTCATATTTTCAATATTAAACTGAATTTAAAAATAATAATTTGGAGTGTTGGTTGCTGATTTGGTGGGATTCATAATTAAGAGGGAGGATCCATATTTTTTAAAAAATAACCTTTTTTTAAGTAATTAGCAATGTGGACGTTATCTAATTAAGTAATGATTACCAATTAAGTGGAATTCATGATTGCTTTGAAATTAGCCTTGGGATTTCAGTGCACAAATCTTAAAAAAAAAAATACAGTGATGGCAGAATCTCTTGAAAATTTAACTTATTTTGTTGTATTTTTTAATTTATATATAAATTAACTTATGAGCTAGGAGAAAACAAAAATTGCCATAAAAGTTCAGTTTTTTTTTATCAATAACTATAAAAGGAGCAAAAGGAAAATAACAAAAACAAATCATTAGATATTAGAGAAATCAATTTAGCATCTAGTCTCCAGTAAATATATTAAAGGATTCAGTATTTCTTTTGGGTAAGTCCCGTTGTAGGCAAATGACAAATCCAGTGTTTTAAGGTAATAACCATTCACTTTGCACAAGTATAGACATCATTTAAGTGATCTTGGATGTGTTTTTTGAATCATTCATGGACTAAATTGTCAGTTTAATAATCTTTCATGGACCAAATTTTTAGTTTAGTCAATTTTTAAAAATTAAAAAAAAAATCACTAAAGCCTAGCGCCAATCTGAAAATCATAAAGCGCCCAAATTTTTCTCCCTGGCGCGCCATATCTCCATGAATCTCTCTAATCTGAAAACCCTAGTTATCAAACACTAAACCGCACATTTTTCCCTTGCATAGTCGCATATCTCCATCGATCTCCCTAATCTGAAAACGCTAGCTTCAGTCTTGGTCTGTGTTGTTCTTCTTGTAATTCTCGTTGTTCTGAATTTCTGATTATCGAACAAAAACTAAATTAATTTTTTCCCTCTGTGATGATCTTGTAGTTCGGGTGATTGTGATTGTTGTTATAAACGAAGAGCTGCTGCATTTTTTCAGATTCTCTCTTTGAAATTCAGACACTTAAGAAGCCAAACAAGAAGCATTTGCAATTTGTTGAACTTCGCGAGTCGTTCAGGTTAGCATCCTCTTCTCCTTGGTATGTGATGAGTTCGTATTCTGGTTCTTTTGATTTTTGATGAAAATGAAATTAGATATGTAAGAGCTTGTATACGTTTCCTAAGAGCTTGAAATTAGATATGAAATTAGATATAGGACGATGGAATCTAGATTGAAAGAAATCATATATAATAATTATATATATATAAGGCGGTGGATTGAAAAGTCAAAAAGTTGAGCAAAGGCAAGCTAGTTATATTATATATATAAATAAATAGAACCCACCTAGTTATAAACAAGAAAAAGCCAAATTAAAGGCACAGCCAAGACTATACAAAAAGCCTAGTATGCATGAAACAGGATAGGTAATAGGTATATCAATGTATCTCATTTAGAAGCCTAAACGATTACGCAAGAAGATAATGTATGAAATTATACTCTCTTCTACAACAATCTTTAAGTCCTATGAAAAATTTCCATGGCAGACTCAGACAAATGACGTTCTAGTAAAGTAAAGTATATGAGCTAGGAGAAATCAAAAATTGCCATAAAAGTTCAGTTTTTTTTTATCAAGAACTATAAAAGGAGCAAAAGGAAAATAACAAAAACAAATCATTAGATATTAGAGAAATCAATTTAGCATCTAGTCTCCAGTAAATATATTAAAGGATTCAGTATTTCTTTTGGGTAAGTCCCGTTGTAGGCAAATGACAAATCCAGTGTTTTAAGGTAATAACCATTCACTTTGCACAAGTATAGACATCATTTAAGTGATCTTGGATGTGTTCTTTGAAAAGTTACAAGCACATCGGCATATACTCACTAATTGCAAGGAAGTGGAACCATTTCGTAAGTGAGTAACACATCATTCACTAAATCATATGATTGTATATTTTTCTTTTTTCATTTTATCTAATTGCTTTAATATTTAATATAGAGAGTTTAGAGACATTGTAAGAAAACAACTAAGAAGCCGCACACGAGATGAAATGGAAATAGATAAGCGAGTTCACAAAGAGTTTGTTGATTGGTTTGCTCGTCGTGTAAGTTATTCTATCTCATACAAATACTATCTTAGATTAACATTTCAACTGCTATTGATGTTGTAATCTGATGAGTCATTATTTTTTCAGATTAGAAATGATGTTGATGTTTCACATTCTTTGGATATTAAGTTTCTCGCTCTAGGACCAATTGATTATGCAAGACGATATAGTGCATACAACATCAATGGTTTCAAGTTTCGTATCCTAGAACGGGACGAGGGTTTAAAAACTCAAAATAGTGGAGTGTTTGCAACTTTTGGCACACGGAGTTATGCTAGCAGAAATGATAAGAAAATGCGCTATGGACCTGTGCAATATTATGGAAAGCTCGTTGATATAATTGAAATAAATTACAATGGTCGGTTTACGGTGACCCTATTTAAGTGTATGTGGGCAGATACAAAGTCGGGCAAGGGGATTAGGATTGATGAGTTCGGGTTGACATCTGTCAATTTTTCAAAGTTGATATCCACAGGTGATCATGAAAATGATGAGCCATATATTGAAGCTTCAGATGCACGAATGGTCTACTACGTTGTTGATGAATTAGACAAAGATTGGAGTGTTGCCACTCATATCAAGCCACGAGATTTGTATGAAATGGAGCAAGATGATGATGTTGTATATGATGTTGAACCTAGCGAACCTCAACGCTTAGAAATGCTGTTTCCAATTGATGAAAGCAATATTAATTTAGCTAAGTTATGTTCATTTTACCTTTGTATAACATTTATATTATTGTTGTATTTTCTTTTACTCCTTTATTGTCGTTACTGTTGATGTTTTTTATTGATCTAACGAGAGTTATAACATTTTTTTAATTAAATCACAGAAATGAAGAGGCTGACAAAGAAGATTAGAGGTGAGGGGCCTAGTGTGACCTCAACGTCAACTCCCCCTGAAGTTGAGCCAACACTCCCATCTACCATAGAACTCCCCGTAGATAATTTGGGAGATGATCATGAGGATCTCCCTGAGGATAATTTGGGAGATGACCATGGTGATGATCTTGATATGGGAGACCATCCTCAACAACAACAACGCCGGTCTAAAAAGACATGTTGGATGGTTGAAATAGAGGGTAAGTCATAATTAGCTATGATACTTATAGAGTCATTGTTCAAGTTGTACTATTCATAATTATAGAGTCATTACGATACATTGTTTATACTTTTTTACAGATGCAAATCAAAACAACAAACGAGTGACTAGGGGGGTAACCGTTCATGATGTGTGGGCACTACCACAAGGTCAGAGAGTAGTGTTGAACTCCAATAAATATTTTCAAGCGGTTGACGACAATGGTGGAGTACTTGGCACCTTCTTAGGAGGTGTTGCAGGGAATTTCAATAAATTCCCTATTAGCTATGAAACTTGGAGAGATGTCCCTAAAGAATCAAAATATGATGCATTTCAAAATATTGTGCAGGTATTACATATACCATATTACTTTGTTATACATTACACCTGAAATTTAGTTTAACTTTATTATATTGCTTTAATCATGTAGAGTAAGTTTGTTGTGGGAGAAGAGAACCGGAAAGTTATTTTGCAGTCAATTGGAGAAAAGTGGAGACAAAGGCGAGATAGGCTTTTCCATGCTGCATATGATGGGTCTATTTCTAGGGAAGAGCTCGTGAATGAAAAACGTCCACGATGTGTTCCAGAAGAGTAGTGGCCACCCTTTATTCGTTATCGATTTAACTCCAAAACAAAGGTAATAATGATTTTAATTCTTTGTTATCAATTTCAATCCAGTGAACGAATTTAGTTGTTGTTAGCTAATTATATTTTTTTTACCTATTAGGAAATGTGCCAAAGAAACAAGGCTAATAGAGAGAAAGTCAAATATCCACATACTCTTGGGTCAAAGAGTATGGCGAGAAAGAGACATGAGATGGTTAGTTTACTTTTACTCTTCAAATTGATCGTGGATATGGCTAGCTAATTATAAATTAATAAAATTGAATTTTTGTCATTTTTTAACCACTGTAGGAACGTGAGATGGGAACAGAAGTTGATGATGGGACTTTTTGGATAGAAACACACAAGAGAAAAGATGGATCATGGGTAAACGAAGAGGCTGCAAATATTGGAGTAAGTAATTGAAAATTTTGTTTATAATTAATGGTTCTGCAGTTCTGTGATCCCGGCTGGTGCATCTGATTTTCTTGTTTTCTGGTCTATCTCTGTAATGGCGTGTCCCTAGTAAATTAAGGCACCTAACTGTTTATGCAAATTTCTTTTTTGATTTCATGATTCTTATTGTAGCTGGAAAGTATTGTTATTGCTTGCGAACCATGATACAACAACATATACCTTATTTTATTCATTTGCAATGTGTTATACGCTGAACTTGAAATGGTGTAGGCATGATGGACTTTGTTAGATGTGAAAATTTTATATTGGTGGGGCTCTCCTTCTTTAAAAGAATATTTATGTTTCCAGCGAAAAATAAAACCTTCAACTTTAGAGCCCTTCATTTCATAGGTTGTGAGTGGAATTACAGATCAGTCTACCCATGAGTCATCTCAATTTTCATTATTAATTAATATTGATTCCTCATTTATTTATTTTGATATATATAGGGAAATTGATATATCTTGCTTGTTGGATCATAGTCATTCATCAAATTTCCTATTCCCATTTTATTTGTGCATAAAAACGTTTGTAGAATATATATGAAAAAACTTTCACTCTAGTGTTATTTTTATGTGTGTTTCAGTCCTTATTTATATATGTATGTGTGAAGCATGTTTTATAATGGGATTTCTTTTGATATATCTAGATATATATATAATAATAAGTATACATGTGTTGCAGGTTCTACAATACTTTAATGAGAACTTAATATATATAGTTGACGTTTTAAAATGGTGAAATTCATTCTTATATAATAATTATCTCATTATGCATATACATGAATATACATGCATATATAGAAATGTAATTTTTCTGCATATTTTTTGGACTGTTCTGTTATTCTGTGCATGTTTTTAGGACTGCTAATTCAATTTTCAGCATGTTTTTGGGGACTATTCTGTAAAAATGCATGTGTTTTTCTAGGATCTGTATTGATAATAAATTATTTTTACAGGCTAAAATTGTTGAAATCCAGTCTCAATCTGCCTCTTCTAGTCAAGGAAATTCAAATAGATTTTCATTGACCCAACTTTTTGGCAAAGAACACCCAGGTCGAGTTCGTGGGTTTGGTTTAGGAGTAACCCAAACTCAAATATTTGGCCGTCGTACTTCAAATGTAGGATCATCATCATCTTCCCAAAATGATCAATCTGCTAGGGAGGCCGAATTGAGAGGGCGTATATCTAACATGGAAGACATTGTGCAAAGACTCTTAAGTATTCTACCAGAGGAGGCTGCTGCAGCTGTATTGAATCCGAGGGTAATATCAATTTCATAATTAACCTTTATGTTTATATATATTTCATTCATTTATATATAATAATTAACAAAAAAAATTTTCTGCAACAGCCACAACAATCATCTAGTGAAGGATATTCACCAAGCTCAAGTGGAGGCCCAACCGAGTAGGATAGATATTTATTTATTATGTATATTTGAATATCGTTAAAATTGAATCATAAGTTTTATTTGTTAAGACTTTGAAATTTAGTGTCAATTCATTTATGTATGAGACAAATTATTTTACTATAAATGAATTTTGATTTCAGTCCTAATTTGGTTTTTTGGATTCGGTTATAGTAATTGGGTTGTGTAAATAGAATATACAGGATTTGTAAAATATAAAAGGCCAAAAATGGTAAAAAAGAATAATGACACGGACTTAGCGACGGTTTGAAAATTGTCGCTAAAACATATTTTTTTACAAAAAAAACCCATTTAGCGACGGATATAAAACCGTTGCCAAACCTTAATTTTACTACGGTTACGATAACCGTTGCAAATCCGAACTTTTGCAACGGTTATATAACCGTCGCCAAAATGTGCTTTTTGCAACGGTTAAACAACCGTCGCAACAATATCCTTTTGCAACGGTTATATAACCGTTGCAATATGCTACCTTAGCAACAGTTATTTAACCGTTGCAATACATGATATGGCGACGGATATAATAACCGTTTCAAATGCATGACTTTGCAACGGTCTACTAACCGTTGCCAAGCCATGATTTGGCGACGGTTATAATTGGGAATTCCAACGGTTACAAAAAACCGTAGCCAAATCCTTCGCGATACTTGTTATGGCATGTTTATCCCGAAAACCAAAGTCTGACAACTACAACGCTGGAATAATGAAGACCTCAGGTCTAAGGCATCGTGACAGGTGTACAGGAGAGGCTCTGCTAATGACTAAACCCATGCAGGACTCTCCGGGTCAGTCCAGCAACTTGTAACCCCTTACATAATTGCACCATGACTCTTGTAAAGCATCTAGTGCATGCATCTCCATACACCGAGGTCATGCTGGTCTTAGTTCATTCTCTCTCCCACGAGAACAATCGACCAGGGACGAATTTAGATTAATTATCCCATAATTAATCAAGGACACTATCATAGTAAACATGCTAATAATATGATAACACATTAATTTATCTCCAAAAATTAATCTATATGTTCAAAACATATACATAAAATGATTGGCCCTAAGGCACAATCTCCAACAGTTGTCATACATGGATTGCATCTTTGCCTTCATGGCTTCAACCCATTTCTCAAAGTTGGGATCCACAATAGCTTCTTGATAGGTGGTAGGCTCACCATGCTCTATGAGCAACACATCCTTGTTCTCAGTCATCAAAAATCCATATCTTTGAGGCTGAAAACGTGTTCTATCAGACCTTCGTGGTTCTTGTGTCACTAGAGGAGCTTCCACAACGTCTTGTGGTTCTTCTCTAGTTTCCGCCTGCGCCTCTAAAGTGTCTTTGTTGGGAATCCTAGGCGCCTAAGGCAGCGGAAGCAAAAATAAAATTAAAAATAACACCTAGGTCCTATGATTCCCGAACGGATCCGCTAGTAGAATTTAAAACTTTTGGTTAGTGTTATACCTCAGAGTTTCGAATCAATCGGTTGAACGGGGTGAGTTCCACGGAGTCCACACCCAGAGTTCTCCCTCTGCCAGTAATCCACACGAACAGTTTCTTTGAACACCGAGGTGCTAGCCTCCAATTCTTTTCTCCAAAAGAATTCTGGGACCAATCTACAGACCTCTGATTCCAAGAACTCCCTCATGGAAAACAGCAATAGAGGTGGCGCTAAGAAGAATCCCCCCACAAGAACTCCTTCTTGCCTATTCTTCTCTCAAAACCCTAATTAAGGAGCAAAATCGAAATCTCTCTCTAACTCTTAGAGAAAGTCGATTTTCTCTAATGTGTGTGCAAAGGAATTTTTCTCTCTCTAACTCTTAGGAGGAAAAACAAAACTAGGGTTTCAATAATCCATTACTTGGGCAAGTCGACTTACCCCCTTAAATAGGGAGATATTTTGGTGATTTAATTATTCCTAAAATAAAGATATTTTGATAATATAATTATTTTAGGCCTTGAATTTATAATTATAATATTACTCTAATATTATATTTAAATTCAAAATGCAATCTTGGAGAATCAAATTGAGAGATCAAATCTCCCAAAGGGACCCACCAAGATGGCACCTTCCCTCTCTCAAATTCCCTTGGAATTTAATTAATCAAAACTTCCTTATTTTTGATTCACCAAAAATTCTGAGAGATACTCACCAAACCTTTTGAATTTCAAATCTCCATTTGAATTTCAAATATTAT
>QANZ01029233.1:10591-35143 GCA_003254925.1 Chamaecrista fasciculata | reverse complement strand
AGTTAGGAAATTATTGAATTATAAAATTCCCTAATATTGCCATGAGGGTGGCGCCTCTTTTAGCATTTTAAATTAATAAAATTGTTTTATTAATTTAATTCATGAATTTGAATTCAAAAGATTTGATGGAGATTATCAAAAGATTTGAATTCAAATAGATTTGGTAAGATCTCAAATCAGGATCTTTGGAGAATCATGACTTCCTAAGAGTTAGGAAGGTTTTTGATTTATAAAATTCCAAAGATAATATAGGGCAATATGGCGCCATCTTGGTGAATCTTTATGGGAGATTTGATCTCTCATTTGATTCTCTAAGATTACGATTTGAATTTAAATTAAATATTATGGTAATATTTTAATTGTA
The DNA here is from genome assembly GCA_003254925.1 of Chamaecrista fasciculata. Taxonomy (NCBI): domain Eukaryota; kingdom Viridiplantae; phylum Streptophyta; class Magnoliopsida; order Fabales; family Fabaceae; genus Chamaecrista; species Chamaecrista fasciculata. The sequence goes on along the minus strand of QANZ01029233.1, from coordinate 34,779 downwards.
AATTCAAATTCATGAAGCCATAATATTATAATTGAGAATTATAATAATGCTCTAAATATAATTATATATATATACAAACCTAAGGTGCTAGGCGCCTAATGGTATAGAGAAAATTCATTTGTGCAATTTTCATCCTCCTTGTTGAGAGAGTTAGAAAATCGCCACCTTCAAAACCCTAGCTTCCAAGTGAGGAAAATTTTGGCTCTCAAGAGTTGAGAGGGGAAAAGTCGAGTTTGCCTAAGGAGTTTGGAAATTCGATTTGAGGTTACCAAAATTAGGGTTTGTGTGAGAAGGAAAGACAAGAAGGAGTTCTTGTGGGGAATTCTACATTGCGCCACTTTTGGATTTTGAATCAAAAAGGAGTTCTTGAGTTCAAAAACACTGTAGATTGGTCCCTGGTTCTTTTGGAGAAAAGAATGGAAGGCTAGCACCTTGGTGCCCGAGAAACTGTTCGTGTGGATCACCGGCAGAGGGAGGACGCTGCGAGTGGACTCCTAGGACAAGCCTTGTACTACCAACCGATTGAAACTCGTGAGGTATACCACTATCTTAAAAGTTTTAAATTCTGCTAGCGGATTTGTTCGGGAATTTTAGGACTTGGCGCGTTTTTTTTTTAAATTTTATATTTGCTTCCGCTACGTTAGGCGCCTAGAATTCCCAACATTAACGTACTAATTTCAAGATGCAATGATTATCTTGCAAATCACCATAAGCAAATAAACATCTTTATAAATTGAACACCATTCTTTATAGTTAACACATGAAAAACCTTCCTTATCAAATAAGAAAGAGAAACATTGTTTGAACTTAAAGAAGGTACATAATAACAATAAAATAAACCCAAAGGGCAAAACAAGCTCGCACGTTCCTACAGCAATAGCAGCAACCCTTGATCTATTGCCTACTCGTAGGTCCACCTCGCTTCTGTTCAGCTTTCTACTGTCTCTAAGACCCTTCACATCAAATGTGAGAACCACATGCTGTATCTAATACCCAAGTGGTTTAAGTAGAAAAGAACATTCATAACAAAGATACCAGAAGTAGAGGCCTCAGCGCCTTTCTTCTGTTTCTTTAGATCTTCCATATACAGTTTGCAATTCCTCTTCCAGTGTCCTGGCTTTTGACAGAAAAAGCAAATTGCATCCTTTGTGGGCTTTGCATCAGGCAAGCGACGTCCACAGAGTCATTGAAGTGCTTCTCACAAGTAGTTCCTTAAGCTCTTGAAGCATCCTTGGCATGCTCTTCAGGGGAGGGATCCTTAGGACATAATGTTGGGAATTCAAGGCGCCAAACGCAGCGGAAGCAAGAAATATAAAATTAAAATATAAACGCGCCAGCCCAAGAATTCCCGAACGGATCCGCTAGTTGAATTTAAAACCTGTTAAGATAGTGGTATACCTCACGAGTTCCAATCGGTTTGGTTGTACGGGGCGTTTCCTAGAAGTACACGTTACGCGTCCTTCCTCCACCGGTGATCCACACAAACAGTTTTCTGGGCACCAAGGTGCTAGCCTTCCGTTCTTTTCTCCAAAAGAACCAGGGACCAATCTACAGTGCTTTTGAATTCAAGAACTCCTTCTTGAATCAAAAGGAAAGTGGCGCAAAGAAGAAAACCCCACAAGAACTCCTTCTTGTTTTTCCTTCTCTCACAAACCCTAATTTTTGGTGGTGCAAATCGAATTTCCTAACTCCTTAGGCAAAGTCAATTTTTCCTCTCTCAACTCTTGGGAGCCAAAAATTTCTCTCACTTGGAAGAGCTAGGGTTGAAAGTGGCGACTTTGCTCTCTTCTCTCTCTAGGGAAGAAAACAAAATTTTCACAAATGAATTGTCACACATGCTCTAAGCGCCTAGCCCTAGAGCTTATAATTATATTTAGAGCATTATTATCCCACAAATGAATTGTCCCACAAATTTAAATATATCACAACTGTAGATTATTTAAGACAAGACTTAATGTCCAGACATTTTGCTGTGTCTTAAATTGTGTCACCGGAGTGACCCACGAATTAACCCTAATTCGTGTCCCTTTAAGCGGTGTCCTGATCCTGCTCATGTGTGACCCAACAGGCCTCACGTGAAGTTGGCAGCAAGCCATCTCTATGACCTACAAGTCGTGAGCGGACTCTAGCAAGCCATCACGACTACCCAAAACACGTGAGTTATCGTTTTAACCAAAACCGACTTAACCTTAGTACCACCTTGTCATAGACCCTATTATCACACGATATCTTGGTCATGGATTAGGCACAGGAAAGTCATCCATAATCCAAACCTCAACTTTCTCGATCTTCTTGAGTAAGTCCCATTTCCCAGCGTGGCCACGCATTTCCTTGGACAGACTCATCGAGGGCGCCAGTTAGATATCTCCCATTTAATGAGTGACAAAATTCCATCTTGGTCAATCCACATTCCTCAGCACGGCAATCAACCAAACCCGTTCCTAGCCCTTATAGCTACCCTGCAACGGGCAACGTTAGACTAAGCCAAAGTCTGACAACTGCAACGCCGGAATAATGATGACCTCAGGTCTAAGGCGTCGTGACAGGTGTACAGGAGAGGTAAGCTGATGACTAAACCCATGTAGGACTCTCCGGGTCAGTCCAGAAATTTGTAACCCTTTACATAATTGCACCATGACTCTCGTTCAAGCATCTAGTGCATGCATTTCCATGCACCGAGGTCATGCTGGTCTTAGTTCATTTTCGCTCCCACGAAAACAATCGACCAGGGACAGATTTAGATTAATTATCTCATAATTAATCAAGGACGCTATCATAGTAAACATGCTAATAATATGATAACCATTAATTTATCTCCATAAATTAATCAATATGTTCAAAACATATTTATAAAATGATTGGCCCTAGGGCACAATCTTCAACACATAAAGCTTCCTTCGTTGGTTGAGAACAATTCTCAAATTATGAAACCAGTCAAGGAAGTTCGTCCCTTTTAACTTAGACTTTTAGGACATAAAGCTTCCTTCGTTTTGTGAGAACAATTCTCAAATTATAAAACCAGTCAAGGAAGTTTGTCCCAGACAACTTATCCTTCTCAAGGATAGATCGCAGTGATAACGTTGAACTATTGTTTGCCATTGATTCCACAACTAAGATATGAAAGTTAATTAGCAAAATATATATATCCACCATTTTATAAAACCCAGTAAAATTATTATTAGTGGCTAAGACCCATATTTCACCAAAGTTTACCGTCGCGGAGGGCGATCATGCACCCTTTGGTTATTTAGGTAGGTAACTCCTTACCAATCACATCTCATGTGACTCTTAGATCTTTATGGGACTGTATCATCATATGATACTTATTATGGCATGTTTATCCCATCTAATGCCTTGAGGTCCAAATCCTATTTGATAACCCCATTAAGTCACACAATAAAACTTGTGAATGGCTAGGCTCAAAACAACGAGGCCGAAGCCCAACCCCCATATCATCAAGGCCCACTAAACACGTGTCGCGGAGGACGATCACCGCATCTAGCAAACTAAGACTTCAACGAGGCGTCGCGTTGAATCTCCCATTCACCCGTGTCTCCTCAAGGTTAAGGTAGATACGTGTCGCGGAGGGCGATCACCGCTCTACGATGAACACAATTTTAACAGGGTGTTTTATTGATGGCATTAAAACTTAAGATTTTTAAAAGGGTTAATTTAAAGTTCTGTTTTAAATTCAATTTTAAATCTCATTTAAAATTGAACGAGTTGTGCCATGTGTCTACGCCCCATGTATCGCATACATTTAAGACACATGTACGAATTTTGTATCTCATACAAAATTCTACGCATGTATCATATACGTTATAATGCGTAAAATTAAAATTTGCATGTTAAATTTTCGCCACCCTAAAACATATATCTAGCGTCATTTGCATCTCATACAAAATAACTAAATGCATAAAAATAGCCGGGCTTGGATATGACCCATCTACCCTAAATCCCCTTAAGCCAAAGAGAGAATTTTCTAAAAAGAAAAATAAAATTACATTGGGAAAAACCTCTTTTACATTGAGGTGTAAAATTAAATAAAATTACATAGAGAATTTAGGGAGACGACACGCAGGCCGTATTTAACAAAAATAGTCCTAAAGCCATATTCAATCACCATACCCAAACATACATTAACAATTCACATATTTTAAATATATATACACGGCATACAATAACACATTCAAAAATAATTTTTAAAATTGTGTTCAATTTGGGGCTTGTGCAATTTAACATGCCTTCTTAAAATTGAGTCTTGCTCCAATAATTAAAACTCAAGAATCAAATTCAAGAATTCGAATTATTGGTCCAAAATTAAAAAATCTTAATTTAAAATTTCGACCAACTATAAATATTATAATTAAAACACTTTTAATTAAAATATATGTATATGGTTCGATCAAGACTCAAAATTTTAAGAACTTTCAAATCAATCCAATTGATTTCTTATGTATCTCATACATAAAATTTGCACCAATTCTTTAGATAATGTTCGAAAAACATGTGGTGGCAATTTTCGCCAAACTTTGAGCATACGATTGAAAAACTGTAAACACCCAATCATACATCACATGTACAATCACAGAAACTAATATAAATATAAAAGTAGCGTGGCTCTGATACCACTGTTGGGAAATCATAGAGTCGGCGCAGCGGAAAAAACACGGTAAATTAAAAAATTTTTGCTTCTCTATAATTTCCTTCCAGGATCCACTACCTATGTTTATATTAGTAAAGATAGATGTATACCTCAATTTTTCAATCGGCTCGTTTGAATTCGCGAGTTGAGAAGTCCACTCCAAGTGTCCTTCCTCTGCCGGTGATCCACACGAGCAGTTTGGCAGATGCCCAGGTGCTAGCCTCCTTCACTTCTTCCCAAGTGAACACGGGAACGATTATCTGTGAATCTTAAAGAACCAAGAACAATTCTTGATTCCAAGATAGGTGGCGCAAGAAACACACAAAACCAAGGTCCTTTTGGGGTTTAGGTCGAAATTCTCTCTCTAAGAGAAGAACTCGACTTTCTCTCTCTAGAACCTAGGGTTGGCGACTTTCTTCTATCTCTTAGAACAAGTTGGCGAATTTTGTCTCACAAATTAGCCTTAGTCGACTTCCCCTATAAGTTGTGAATTTATATTCACTCATTCCTAGAATTAGGGTTTCACTAATCCAATTAGTGAATCCCTAAAATCTTGGATATGGATTTCCCTAAATCTTTGATTTATAATATTATACTAATATTATAATTCAAAATCCTAGCGACAATTCGAATTCTTGGCCTACAAGATTAAATCTTTAAACCAAATCTTGATTGCTCAAATCCTATTGGTTGGAATGAGTCATGAGGATTTAATTTTACAATTAAAATATTACCTTAATAATTTAATTAAAATTCGAATTGCACATAATATTTAAATTCAAAATGCAAGATCAAATCTTGCACCCCATGTTTCAAATATATGCGCCATCCTCAATTCCTTTTAGTGGAATTTAATAAATCAAAACATTTCTAACTCTTAGGAAGTCATAACCAATTTATCATCTTCCAACATTATTGAATTAAAATATTACCTTAATATCTTTAATTCAAATCCTGAATCTTTTGAAATCAAAATCAAATTTTTAATTCAAATTCAAATCCTGATATCTTAATTTAATTAACAAAACATTTTCATTAATTAAAACAAGATATATGAGGCGCCACCTCATCCTTGTTTTTCCCCAATATTAGTGAATTTAATAAATCAATAATTCCCTAACTTTTAGGAAACTTATTTAATTTATCATTCCCTAATATTTTAAACAAGAATTTAATTGTAAACTATTTAACAATTAATATTTTAAATTTGTCCAACAAATTCAAATATCACAATCATAGATATTTATTTAAGACAAGATTTAATGTCCTAAGACATTTAACTATGTCTTAAATTGTGTCACCAAAGTGACTCACGAATTAACCCTAATTCGTGTCCCAAAACAGCATTTTGATCCTGCCAATGTGTGACCCAGCAGGCCTCACGTGAAGTTGGCAGCAAGCCATCTTATGACTCACAAGTCGAGAGCGGACTCTAGCAAGCCATCACGACTACCCAAAACACATGAGTTATCGCTTTAACGTTAACGACTTAACCTAAGTACCACCTTGTCATAATCCCTATTGTCACACTATATTTTTGTCCTGGATTAGGCACGGGAATGTCATCCATAATCCAAACCATAACTTTCTCGATTCCCTGAGTTAGTCCCATTCCCTAGCGTGGCCATGCATTTCTTGGACAGACTCATCGAGGGCGCCAGTTAAACATCTCTCATCATAATGAGGGACAAAATCCCATCTTGGTCAACCACATTCCTCAGCACGGCAATCAACCAAACCCGTACCTAGCCCTTATGGCTACCCTGCTACGGGCAATGTTAGACTAGGCCAAAGTTCGACAACTACAATGTCGGAATAGTCAAGACCTCAGGTCTAAGACTATCGTGACAGGTGTACAGGAGAGGCTAGCTTATGACTAAACCCATGCAGGACTCTCCGGGTCAGTCCAGCAACTTGTAACCCTTTACTCTTTGCACCATGACTCTCGTAAAGCATCTAGTACATGTATCTCCATACATCGAGGTCATGCTGGTCTTGATTCATTCTCGCTCCCACGAGGACAATCGACCAGGGACGGATTTAGATTAATTATCACATAATTAATCAATGACGCTATCATAGTAAACATGCTAATAATATGATAACAACATGATTTATCTTCCATAAATCAATCAAAATGTTCAAAATATTTACATAAAATGATTATCCCTAGGGCACAATCTCCAACACATATATGATGAAGAGAGATTATGTTTAATGATAATAATAATAATAATATTTTAATTATTTTTTATTATAATATCCAACAACAATTCTATCACAGGAAGTAATTATTAGATGGAAGCATGAAACCATTAAGCTATAGGTTTAATCTAGATGTATTACGGTCATATTTGTGTGTTCTTATTTTAACTTTTCTGTTTGGTTACTTAAAAAAATAGAGTAAACTAGCAATTTATTCCTAAAAGATTAAAGTATACATTGAGTTAAAATCAAAATAATATACCTTTTAGTCCCTGAAAAATTAAAACAATATAATATTTAGTCTATAAAAATGACTCATTAATATATCGTTTTAATCTTTCACGAGGTAAACTGTACATTTTGATATTTTAAGGACCAAGATATCAACTTGGTGATCCTTTAAAAACTAAATTGTTAATTTACTTAAAAACAACTTGAAAAGACTCTCCTCAACCCATCCAAAACTCCAAAGTCAACTATAAATGTCACTATCATTACAAAAATAGAGAAACAATTAATTAATTTGTGCTTAAATCATCCATCCAACCTAACCTTATATGACAATGCAAGAAGACAGATATTAAAAAGCAAATATTAGCAAGAGTTGATTTAAGTTGTAACTAACTTAATATCACTTCAAGATGGTCTCATATTGGAGATCTTGTGATATAAATATTCTTGTTGGAAGATTCTATTACCATAATCAAGTGTGCGATGCGAATTGAATTCGGATTAGTCGGAACAAAAACTTAAGAGACTAGGTGAGTAACAAAAGAAAATTAAGAAACAAAAATAAATAAATAGATCATTTTTTTTTTGGCCTGGAAATAGATCATTTTTAGAAACATGGATTCTTGAAACATTTATAATTATGATTCATGATTATGGATGGAAGAAAATGGAGGAATACAGTGAAGCAATTATACATAAACAGTTTAACAATAAATATTTGTAATTCATGAAAGTGGGTTCCTTAAAAATATGGTGTAAATTTTAATTTTTTTTTATATTTATTTGTAATATATTTATTTTATACTATAATTTTAAACGGTTGATTACCAAAAGACTCCTTAAACATATATACTAATATATATAGATACATTCTACAAGCATGTTTTTCTTAATATCCATAGTGATTCGGAGAAAATTAAGAAATAAAAAAAGTGTAGAATAAGACGATTTATTCAATGATCCAATGTTGGCCATCAATTTTAACCTTTTTAGCATGAACCGCTGCAAATAAATCAACAGCTCTTTTAACTCCCCTATTATCCGCCGCTGTAAAATAATCATGCCCAAATAACACCCCACCCGGTCCAAGAATATGGTAACCCCGGTTTATATCGGCCCAAGCCGAATAAAAATCATGACCTGCATCTATCTCGACTAAATCCCCATACACACCCCACTCACACATCTTCATTAGAGCCGAACCGCTCGAAAATGGAACCGGCACAATGGATTCGGTCCGGTTCATAATCACCACATTTTGCAAGAATTGGTAGTACAGCAAAACGTCGCCATTTATCATCTTTATGTCCTTGAACCGGTCCCTGAACCCGGCCCAACCGCGGAAATCATCAATGCATAGAATTTGGGTTTGGAGGCCGAGTTTCCGGGTCAACTCGGCCATGTGTAAAGCCGATGCCCCTAAAAACGTGCCCACCTCGATGACGGTTCGCGGTTTGACCCGGCGGATCAGGTTTTCGAAAACCGCTCCTTTGGAGCCCCACCCTTTGACCCGAAACCGACGGAGGCGCTCCGCCGCATGCTCCGGCGGGAATCCCTCAAATGGCGATGTTCCGTTGAAGAGCCGGCCGAGGAGCGTCGCGCGCACGAGGTCGGGATGGATCGGGTCGGCGCACCGGGTCGTGACCCGGAAATGATCCGGATGGGTCGAGTCGGCAAGGTGGACCATGGAAGAAAATTCCGCCGCCGCAGCCACCGCCGGCGGCGGCGATATCAAAGGAGAAGACGATGATGATGAAGAAGAAGGAGCGGATAGGTAACCCAAGGCGTATGTTAGCAAGAGGATGATAAAATACGCAGTGGGTTTTGCTATTTTGATTGCTGTCGCGAGTTTTTTGTTGTGGGTATGGTGATGCTCTGTTTTCATGATGATTGTCTCTGACTTTTTTTCGTTTATTGCAGAGAATTCTAAGATAAGGGGTTTTTCTCGTATGATCGAGGATATGAGGAGAATTTCCAAAAGGTCTTTTTTTTTTTTTTCTGGGTTGAGATGATATATATGGTTTTTCTGATTTTCAGAGTTTCTGTTATGGTGGATGTTTGAACATAGTGATTAGTGACCACGAAAACGAGGAAACGGAAAGAAGAAGATAATAGTTTATAAAACAGAGTACCTTAGATTTTGTTGCGTAATTAATACTGGTGCAAGAATTAGAACCCTGACTGTTGATGATGGGTCAGTTTCAATTTGAACAAAATATGAATAGAATGGTCAAAATTGAAGGGGTTGTTATGTATATTTGTAATAAATGAAAATGTAGCATCTTTTTTTTTCTTTGTTTTTGTTTTTAATGTTCTTCTTATGGCAAAGATGAGAATGACGACTGCATCTGTCTTGTTTTAGAAGCTTATTAAAGTTGATTTTGAACGGATTTGTGACTTCACCAATTACAGTATTTTTTTCAAATTCACCTAATATTGTCTTTCCTTTAATTCTTTAAGATGTTTATGACTTTCTTAATTCAGCATCATTTATCTCATTTCAGTTATATAGCTTTCACAATCCAGTCAAGAATTCCTAAGCAATGAAATAATAATGTTATTATTATTATTAGGCATATTCCAAATGGGGTTCTTCATGAAAGTGAAATGAAACAATGTTTAGACTTTAGAGTAAATAATTAGAAATCAGTGATGTATGTAAAATGGCTATTGAAGTAGAGTACAAATCTAGAATTCGGAAAATTTAAAGCTGATTCTCCATTTTATAGGGAAGAAAATAACACCTTCCAACTCACTCTGATAAAGATGGGATTTTCAGATTATGCCAAATGCAACTTTTGAAGTTTCTCCTTAATATTTAAGTGCTGGATTACAATAATCTTTTTGGATTAAGTCAGGATTTCATACTAAGAAAATAAGAAACTCCACAAGACTTGAGAGAAGTTGAGGTAGTAAAACTACAGAAAGTTCATGCATAGTAAGAGTAATAAAACAAGCTAAATAGCGTGTTTGATAATTAAAGAATGATTCTGATATTTTTATCTTTATTACTTTTTTTCTTTGCTCTTCTTTTGAGAGTGAAGGACCACGCTTTGTGCTCTCTCTCTTTTTCAGCTCTTCTGGTTCACACAAATCTCCTAAAATCCAACAATCACATCTCAATCTCATTCATCTTTTTCCACTGCCTCCGATTGAAACTTCCCCAAATCCCATAATCACAGCATTTTAATAATGCTTCATTTGCTCTGAAACTTAGAAAACCAATCTGTTTTTTTCTCGGTCCCCCACAATCCATGTTTGCACACCTAGTTATGGTGAAAAAAATTTACAATAGAAGTAATTGTATTTATAAGATCTTAAATCTAAAATCTCACTGAGTGATATCAAACTTCTTACTACTAACCAATCCACTTGGGCAAAAATTACTTTATATAATATATATATATAAGAGAATGGATCGAACTTGTGACTAAATAGAACCAAAAGTGCAATGAACCACTGTGACACGGGTTAGGTACTATAACCCATCTCATAGATTAATGTCCTTCCACTTGATGATAATGATAGTGATCCACTTGGGTGGTAATGTGGTATATATCCTTTGATCCCACAAAAAAGAGGTCTCACTAAAATTGATTTAGTCAACTGATTTAGAAATTGAGAAGATCCAAATCTATCTGTCAAGTATCAAAAATAGAGATTCAGTCCCAAAATGGGGGAAAAACAAAGTTAATCTTCTAAAGCAAAATCACATCCCTGCTTCAGATATTTCATAAACTGTTTACTGTTGGTTCCAGGCCAGCTGAAAGTTAGAACCTGAATTAAATTCACAACATGAATATAATTCTGAGAGTCTGATCTAGGTACCAGACATTGCAGAGGCAGACACTCTTATTTATATAACACAGGAAAGCAAACTTCCGGAAAATAAGCATGCAATTTAGGGAATCACAAATGTGACAGGGCATGATTGTACAACAAGCCACTTGCTTTCACTTCTTAATTCCTTTTACCACTACACTAAATAACGCAGCTTCGCCTACCTAATCTGTTGAACAAGAGAGAAACTCTTTTGTTCTATAACTTGACCTATCCAACATCATCAACAGATCACACTAGTTTCTTTCTACCTTTAAAGAGAGAAAAACCTACTAATACATTATCAACAGTCACTTGTATCTTATATATAAAGAGCTTACATAATTGCAAATCATTTTGCCTCTTCTGTCCCTTCACCACTGTTATGCCCAGCAGCCGAGCTACCCTGACCATCTCCAGCCGTCCCAGCCTCAGCAGCATCTTGCTTGCTTCCACGGACATCATTTGGACCGGAAGATGAAGGTGGGCCACCGCCGCTGCCACCTCCAAGAGCAGCCTCGCTGTGCATCGGGTGCATGCCATTGTTGATCCCTCCTGGGGGTCTCATCCCCATTTGCGCTTGGATGGCTTGTTGGTGTAGCTGCTGCTGCTGCGGGTCCTGCATTTGATGTGGGTTAAATTGCAGCGGCATCTTGGGTGGGAAAATTCCTTGCTGCTGAGCCATTGCTGCGGCTGCAGCCTGAGGATGCTGCATATAGTATCCTGGTTGCATCGGAGGACGCGGGGCCATCTGCAAGTTCTTAATACAAGAAAAAGGCAGGTTAGGAGGCAAAATATGGATTAAGAAAAGACAGGCTATGTTTAATTAATTTCCACCTGAGGCGGCATGGCTGGTGCTTGTGGCTGCGCATCAGCAATTGCAGCTAAGTACATCAAATTTTTTTGGAGCTGTGCTTGATACCTAACCATCCAAATTTACACAACCATTTTATGTTAAGACTTTGCCAGATACACAAACACAGTGGAAATTTGTTTATAATGATAAAAGATGAAGTTACATCTCCATCCAAATAGACAAATGGAATAGACAAAGGCATTGTAAGAATAGGCCATACTTTATCATAAAAATAAGAAACAAAGGCAGAATGTGTGATATTAAGTTGAGAATGGAATAGACAAATGAAACATTATGGACCTGAAATTAGTATGACTACTAAAGCTGGTACTCCAGAAGACTGAAACTGGAAATTGCAACCGATAACGGACTCTGACAGGTTGATTGGGGGAAGCCGGGAAGGTGGCTAGGTGAGATGGAAATAAGAGGACGAGTTTGTAGGAGAGAATATTAAGGAGTCCAAGCTTCAGAGAGTGAATAATATACAAAAGCCTTTCCCCTTTAGATGGGGTCAACTATATAGATCAATCAACACCAACATGTTCTGTCTAGAGAGCGAATAATAACCTAGAGGAAAAATATGGGAGTGATCTAGCCTCTTGAAAGCTAGGAACAGCCTTTTTTTATCGTCTTTATCTTTAGTATCTCTACTACTGGTACTGCTCTGGGTTTCCTTCTATTTTTTTTTTTTTCCTTTTAAATTTCCTTCATTGCTATTCAGACAAATATACCGATTACATTGTCCTAGTGGGAATGTTGTCGTTATGTGTAACTACTACTTGTGTATCAAAAATTTCCATATTTCCCATATCCAAGAAGTTACTAATTGGGAAACAGTTGGGACAAGAATAGAGTACAATGGACAGCATTGAGCAAGAACTGGGTAAAATCAAACAAAACCTAACCATGATGAAGAAATGGACCGGGGATGCACAAGACTATGAATGAAATAAAGAAATCCGGGCAGGTAGAAGAAAGAGGAAAGGCTACATTAGGAGTTCAATCTCCTTCTCATATGGGTTTGACAGGCAGAGTGAATGAATTTAGTGCTAGCCGTAAAATGATTGACAAGGAATTCCTTAGGAGTTAATTGAGTTACAGAGGAGGACAAACTGAAACCTGCTGCAGTATGTATTACTTTGAATTTGTTTCAATGGTTGGAGACCCGATAGACACCACATTTTCTCACAGCCTCACATTAACAAAGATCCTCTAACATGTTTCCATCATTCTCAAAAATGGTGAAGAACATGTACAGCATTGGAACAACAAGGAATTTTCACCGAGCAGAAGAAAATTGAGTTTTTAACAGCTCAACTGAAAGAAGCCACATAAAATGTGTTGATTGGAGCATTTCAATTAGGCCTCGACAATGAGATTCAAGCTTAAATTCAGATGATGCATGCAAATTCATTTAAGTTGGGGAATGGAATTGGGGTGTCAACAAAACTGGTGATAATAGATTGTTCAGAGTGTTCAAGACATTTGCAGGTACAAAATGGGTTGGACCCAACATCAATTTCTCAAAGGGTTTCTAACCTAACAACTGAATGAGTACTATAACTCTCGGCCAAAATAAGAGTCCAGTCAGAAAAGGAGGGCAAAACTAACCCACCGAGAGTGCTCAGTGCCATCTTCATCTTCAAATAGCACTTCTCAAAAACTCAGCAATGTTATAGCAAGAAAAGGGAAGACAGGCAGCTACTTGAAATGTGACCAAAAATTATGTCTTAACTCCTAACCATAGAATCCAAAAAGTAAAAAGAGCTACAGGAGTTAATTTTGTCAAAACAAAGAAACAAAAGGAGGTAGAGAAGTGTGAGAGGGAGAAAGAAAAACTCTCAATCTCCTTATCAAGGAACTCAATAATAGGGATTACAGGGAATAACAACTTCAAATTATATAGTTGAAAAAGAAGGGAGGGTGCATATTAACTAAAAGCAGCACCTTGCACAATTCCATCTCCTAAACTTGGTAAGAAGATGGCATTACCTATGCGTAAGACCAACACTTCCAAAGTTACTGTGCAAATGGCTATCAGGTGTTGGGTGATGGAGGAGTTAGCCATGGTGTAGTGCTCGAAATGCAAAGAATTCAGGTATAACACTTTTTATTAATTTGACCATGGTGGGGCAAACATGCTATTGGGATAAAGTGGTTGGAATTATGGGTGGATTGGAAGAAATCAACCAACGAGTTCAAAAAGTGTATGAAACTCATGCAACTATGAGGTAAACCAGCGCTACTAAAGACTTCATTTCCTGAGCAAGTAACATTTCATAATTTGGAAAGCAACTCGCCGTTCACATAAAGGTGGAGGGCAGGGGTTATAGGTCAAATTTGGAAAAACAACTGTTAAACCAACATCACAACAGTCCATGACAACAGTACTACCTTCCACCTGATTCTGAGTCACCCCTATTCACATCAAACCAGGTAGTGAACCTCGTAAGTCTTAATAGTCGTCCTTAAAAGTATCCCCATTCTCAAAAGACTGAAGTAGTGTGTTTAGTAAATGAAATGTTTCTAGCTGAGAGTAATAGGGAGCGTGGCTCATAAGGAAAAGTATGAAAAATTACCTGAAGGGAAATCTAGGAGATCTAACATATTGAAAGCTAGAAACTTTCTTTTATATTATCTTTGTCTTTTGCATTCTCATAAGGAAATCTAGGAGCGTGGCTCATAAGGAAAAGAATGTTCACACAATTCTACATAATTCAGTATACTAGTAACTAATAAAATTGATTGCTGTAAATTTGAATAATACTAGCATATTAGAAGGTTCCATTTCATCCCCAAATATGTTAAAAAACATCACCTTTAATTCCAAAGCAAACTATCATTTCATAGACATGACTGAATTTGATTGTGAAATTTAAAATGCCATCAAGTACAAATTAGAAAGCAAAAGCAATATAGTTAAAATCAAGATTTAAGGAATCACGTGAAATGTATTTCATTGTCAGCTAGTATAATCAAAAGTGAGAGGAGCTCAGTTCCATAAACGATTTGGGTTCATATGTGTAATCTAATGTAATGTGGTTGACTCCAAATATAGAAAAAGGTTTCAATAAAGGGCAAAACTTATATCAAGTTCCTTATATCCTTGCTATCAAGTTCTCCAATCAACATTTGACAGGTGGCAAAAATTTTATATATGACCAATCATGATAGAAAGAGAATATTAAACACCACTTTTTACATGACCAATCATTGAAGAGAGAGAATGTGTTTAAAACTTGTGATTGGAGGAACTTGACAACAAGGATATAAGGAACTTGATATAAGTTTTTTCTTTCAATAAAAGGCTAAATCTAGAATCCCCACCAAATTATGTCTTGAGAATTTGTGTATTGTACAGATATACAATATTTCGTGCATAATGAGATAATCTACCACTTACATTAAACTGATTGTAAGCACAAAATTCAGACTTACAGTCAGCATCGATGAAAGACAGGAAGGCAAAAAATAGGGGTTACTTACTGGGCACATTCAGCAAGCTTTCCAAGATTTTGATTGTCCAAAATTGCCAGAATCAACTTCTTATTCTCATCAAGATACTGCATCAAGTATCATAACAGGTTATTAAAATTTTCAAATAAAATAGTGAAAATTATCATTTCCAACCAAGGCACAACCTATAATTTAATTTTAATTGTTTGTGGGGTGAATGACATGACAAACAGACATGAAGAATAAACAAATGATAGTGAAAAAAACTGAGAAATTTGAAAATATAAGAAACTGATTCAGCTATTAGTATACTTATGAATAAATTTTGTGACAAATAGACATTATATGCTGCAGCCTGCAGTACCAATACTTTCTGTTCCAATTTCTAACTCTAAGTGTGTAATAATTCTGCATCCTTGAACCTCACCTTAATCAACAGCCATGCTTAAAAAGAAAAAATAAAATTAAAACTAATTGAATTAAAAATATAAAATCTCAGAAAATCTTGCGCCCACTGAAAGTTATAAATAGCTTAATGGCAAGCTGTCGAACTGGTTTTTCTTTAATCCTAACATATCTTCATCAATCATAGATGACCCATGCACGTGCAGAAGGGAGTCCAGCATCAGAGGCTTCCATAAATGCAAGTAGTACAAGAAACTGAAAGATACCAACCATATTGGTGATCT
This sequence comes from Chamaecrista fasciculata, assembly GCA_003254925.1. NCBI lineage: Eukaryota > Viridiplantae > Streptophyta > Magnoliopsida > Fabales > Fabaceae > Chamaecrista > Chamaecrista fasciculata. The sequence goes on along the minus strand of QANZ01029233.1, from coordinate 18,878 downwards.
ACCATAAGAATAATCAATTTTCTAATATGAAATCGACATTTTCAGAAGAACAGAAAAAAAAGAAGGCAATCCTGTGACAGAACTTACCAAGACAAATGCCTTGTATATTATTTAAAGATGCAGCTAAAGATCTCCAAACAGAAATTTCAAATTCTTCACTCTATTTGAAAAGCTAAAGAGAAACAATTAGAGCCAAGATTCAGAGGCTAGATTCATAAATTCCTTCATTTTTTTCAAACTACATAGAAAACTAATACATGTAGACACACTGCCCCATCGATAATGTAAAGCAGATTCCAAGGGCTTGTCGCTTTGAAGAGTTAGACTGCATAATTCTCCTATTAATAATAAAACTGTATAAGGCTCTCATGATATCACGCCTTTCTTGATAATGGCTTCATCATATAATTGATCTACGTATGATAGTAACATAGATACTGATTAAATAGTTGTAGATAGACCACAGCACACTTGCAAACAAGGCTCTTGGTCCTCAAGCTGGTGCAGGTAGTGCACATAATTGAAACTAACAAAAGGAATCAATACAATAATGAGCATCCATGATCAACTATGAAATAGCACAATCCAGGGATTCAGAGACAGTGACAATCAAACCAGAAACCAGAACATGGGTTTCCCATTGTATCATTCATAAACTTCAATCAGCTAGAAAATTATGGCAAATGCCCTTTCTGAGCAGTTATCGGCAAAAAAATTAAAAGCAATTATAGTTTGTCTATCATCAAAGACCAGACTTTTTTCAACTTGTGAGCTTAATATTTGAAGGATCCCCAAAGGGAAAGCCAGTCAAAGGCTTTCAAAGAAACAAAGATAACAAAACTGTCAAGCAAAAAAATGGAATGGTTTGAAAAGAAAATACCTTCTGAATCTGCTCAGTGGTTATGTTAGTAGGTGGAAACGAAGGCATCATTGGAATCATTTGCGGTGTCTGCTGCATCTTCCTCGCTCGCTATTTTCACTGAAATTCAAAAGCGAAATAAAAAGATATATATAAAAAAAAAAAAAAAAAAAAAAAACCATACAAAACCCTAATTTTAATACCCATACAAAACCCTAAAATAAGAAGAAAAAACCATACATCTTCCTCGATTTGGGTTGTCTTCTTCTTCGTGATGATCTCGGTGTTGGGGATGAGAGATTGGTTAGGGTTTAGTTTTCTGGGGTGTGCTTCTGCGTTTTGTGAGGCTGCCTCTGTTTTTCTTTTCTGTGTCTTCGGTCGTTTTTACTTTGTGGCTGTCGTTTAGAAGAAAAATTAAGAAGGAAACATGAAAGAGAGAAAGAAAGAGAAGGAAAATTTGAGAGAAAGAGAACCTAGATATTCGATTAGGGTTGGTAGGTGATTGTGCAAGAAAGAGTATTGAAATGGGATTTTGCGTGATATTTGGACAGTCGACGAGGTTTCTGGATTTTTTTTTAAAGGAAAGTTTAGGTGAGTTGGGCCCCGAGCTCACCAAGGTCAAGACTGGTCTCAAGGCTCTATGAGCGCTTACAGAGGTATTTACAGATCGTCTACCAACAAGGCCCTCACATCGGCAGCGGAATTCGAACTCACGACCTTCTGGGTTATGAGTTGACTTCTTATCAACTGGGTCAATCTTTGTTGGCGAGGTTTGGATTTTAAGACAAAGTAAAAGCTCAAAAATAAAATTAAAAATTAAAAAAGTAGAGTTTTATTTACCAAACCGACCACAACTATTTCTATTTATATGTAATTATGTCTATAATTCTTGTGTTTTTTTTTTTTGGCCAACTATAATTCTTGTGTTTAGATTGTTGAATATAACGCACTAGATACTTCAAATGGAAACTTTAAAGAACTTTTTAAATTGGGGGCAAAAACATTAATTTTGTCTTAAAATTTTACATCAATTATCAATTTTGTTTTCAATTTTTTTTGTTGTCAATTTTGTCTCAATAATTCATATTTTAGTCAATTTTATTCTTTGTTCTTGCTTTAATCAAATATTAACGACATACATGATAATAATATATACGTAAAATTGATAGAAAAAAAAAACTCAGATCCTAACTCATTGAAAAATAAGATGTACTATGTCGTTAATTTATTGAAATAGGTTAGTTAACGGATAAAATCGACCAAAATATAAAACATTGAGGACAATATTGATTGCAAAAAAGATTAGTGACAAAATTAATAATTGGTATAAAGTTTGGGGATGAAATTAGTATTTTTGCCTAAATTGTGTATAACTTTGTCTGGACAAAAGGGAATTTTTATTTTGCTTTATGGAGAGAGATAAACGGCTTAAATGCAAAAGGATTCAATGAATTTTAGTTATACAAAAAGATTTCCTGAATTTGGTTACGTGATAGAAAAATTCTTGGCCAAAACATAATTTTGTTTCCAATATTTACCCGAAATTTTGTTTCAGTTCCTCTTTTTTTCATTAATATTTTTCAACAATCATTAATATTTCACATTTTAATCAATTTTATCTTTCTATTAATTTCTTTTACTAAATTATTGACAAAGACAAACATCATCGTGTTTTTTAATCTGAGTTAAAAATTTTTTTTAATTAATTTTACATTACATATTATTACTCAACATAAAATTTATCAATTAAAGTAAGAATAAAAGACAAAATTGATCAAATTATAAAATTTAAAAAAAATTGATAATAAAACAAATATTAAAAAGGAAATTAAAGGTAATTAATATTTGGGGATGAAAAGAGAGTTTTTACCTATTTTTTAATTAATTGACAAAACACCATTTCGTGCGCCTAACGGTTGCGGTGATTTTCAGTTATGCCCCTAACATTTCATTTGTGTCAGTTGTGCCCCCAATGTGAAACGTTAGTTTCAATTATGCCCCCACCAACGTTAGTGTACCGTTTTTTGAAACTTTTGAGCTTAGATCCGTGTTCGTTTCAGTTTGTTTTGATAAATGAGTTTATGGGTGATAAGTCTGATTTTAGGCAGACTTTTAGGGGATATTTTATCTATATTTGAATATTATATCTAAAGATTTACCCCCAAAATATCATAGATTTTGGATTCTCTCTCAATCTTCAAATCAAATTGAAAATGTGATATATTCTTAGATTGATTCTTTATTTGGTAAATATCATGTTTATAAGTTAGGATTTGGTACTTGTTTAATCTTTAGTTTGCCTTGCAGATAAGGAAAGATCCTCAAAATCCTTTGAAATCAACAACAAAAAGATACTTTCTGATTTGCATACGCCTTTCCCAAGATTTGTGCAGATTCTGAAGAGAAGATATTTTCATGTTGCATGTGCATGCGTCTTGCCCAAGAGTTATGCAGATTCTGAAGTTTCAAGCTAAAAGATATTCCTATGTTGCATACGTCTTGCCCAAGACTTACGCACAGAAGCTGCAATCTAAAAAGAGGCGTACAATAGAAAATATCTTGTGGGATTATTAGAAGATTTTGTAAGGGATTTGTGGGATAATTAGTTAGAGTTAGCTTTATAAATAGGAACCCTAGGGCTTTCACAAACACATCTTATACTCCATGCTGAATTTCATATTTTACGTTTTAGGTGCTCAATGGCCCTGCGCGGCTAACTCTCTTATCTTGGCTTAGGGTGAGTTTGGATTGGATGTTTCAACACTTGTGAGGTCTTGTTCTTATTTGTTTCATCAATTTATAATATTTTTGTTTCTCCTACTCTTCTTGTTTTAATTGTTTTCAAGTTGAACATTCAACTAAGAGCTCGATTGTCTAATTGATTTGTAAACATAACGCTAGGTGTTCTTATTGATTTGTAATTAGTAAGTTCATCACTAAGTAGTAACTAGGATGGTTGTACCATGTTAGGGAGAAGAAAATCTGAACAAGTAATTTTGTAAATTAATTGTTTAGGGTTAATATCTTTCGGGTCTTAGTTCTGTTACCTTAGATTGAATTGTCGATTGTGTCGGATTCGTCTAGTTAATAAGTGGTTAAATTGGGTATGTTATCCTTTAATCAACTTTTAAGAAAGAGTGATTTCACTGTGTGATTTCGTTAACCTATTTTATGTTGATGAATTAATATTTTGGAATCGATGATCAAGTGTGAAACTCCATGAAAAACAATCCCAGCTAAGGCTCCAATCAATCAGTAACAACCCTTTTTAATTTACAATTGCTTTTCATTACACTCGTTCAAAATTTGCTCTTACGTCATAAGTCTTGGGCAAGACTAAAGTCACAGACATTAGTCTTGGGCAAGACGTATTCACTGGTTCCTTATTTCTCTGGCTTATAATTGCATAACCTGTGAGCAAGACTAGTCTCTGTGGATCGACCCTATTCTCGCCTCTACTACTAATATTCTATCTTTGAGTGCAGATTAGGCTTAATTATAATTGGTGGACCCGGCAACCATCAATTTTTGGCGCCGTTGCCGGGGACTAGTTATATTGTCCTCTTTGTTTTTCTTTTATGCTCAGAACTGAAGAACCAGAACAACAACTCGACTTGGAGATTGAAAGGACTGCAAAAGCTAGGAGAAAAGCAGCAAAGCAGCGCAGACAACAAGGGGTTGGCCCTTCTGAGCCTCCTTCTGTTTTACCAAACGTCGAGTTAGAAGTAGGATCACCAAATCCACCAGACATGGCGGATCCAGATCCTCCAGCGGTCAATCCGGCCGATCAAACAGTCCGGGATTACTATGATGAGCCAATTGTAGAAACACCACTCTGCATAGTTTATCCCAGGTTAGACGGTGCTTTTGAGCTAAAATCTAGTCTAATCCGTCTGCTGCATACTTTTCATGGATTAGCAAAGGAAGTGATGGAGATTGTGCCCTAGGGCCAATCATTTTATTTATGTGTTATTTGAACATATATAGTTTTTGATTAATTTATAGAGATAAATTATGTTGTTATCATATTATTAGCGTGTTTACTATGATAGCGTCCTTGATTGATTATAAGATAATTAATCTAAAACTGTCCCTGGTCGATCATTCACGTGGGAACGTAAATGAACTAAGACCAGCATGACCTCGGTGTATAGAGATACATGCACTAGATGCTTCTCGAGAGCCATGGTGCAAATTTGTAAGGGTTACAAAATTGCTGGAACGACCCGGAGAGTCCTGCATGGGTTTAGTCATAAGCGAGCCTCTCCTGTACACCTGTCACGATAGCCTTAGACCTGAGGTCTTGACTATTCCGGCATTGTAGTTGTCAAACTTTGGCCTAGTCCAACGTTACCCGTAGCAGGGTAGCCATACAGGCTAGGTACGGGTTTGGTTGATTACCGTGCAAAGGAATGTGGTTGACCAAGATGGGATTTTGTCCCTCATTTAAGATGAGAGATATTTAACTGGCGCCCTCGATGAGTCTGTCCAAGAAATGCGTGGCCACGCTGGGAATTGGGACTAACTCAGGAAATCGAGAAAGTTGTGGTTTGGATTTTGGATGACATTCCCGTGCCTGATCCATGACCAAAATATCGTGAGACAATAGGAATTATGACAAGGTGGTATTTAGGTTAAATCGTTAAAGTCGTTAAAGCGATAACTCCCGTGTTTTGGGTAGTTGTGATGGCTTGCTAGAGTCCGCTCACAACTTGTGAATCATAAAGATGATTTGCTGCCAACTTCACGTGAGGCCTGCTGGGTCACACATGAGCAGGATCAAGATGCTAATTTTTGGGACACGAATTAGGGTTAATTCGTGAGTCACTTAGGTGACACAATTTAGGACATAGTTAAATGTCTTAGGACATTAAATCTTGTCTTAAATAAATATCTATGATTGAGGTTTTAAATTTGTTGGACAAATTTAAATTTAAATTAATTGTTAAATAGTTTTACAATTAAAATATTAGTGAATAAATAAATTAAATAAGTTTCCTAAAAATTAGGGAATTATTGATTTATTAAATTCACTAAAATTGGGAAATAAAAGGATGAGGGTGGCGCCTCATTATCTTTGTTTTTATTAATAGAAATTGTTTTTATTAATTAAATAAAGATAAGATAAATATCTTTTGGAAAAGATATAGGATTTGAATTAAAAGATATTAAGGTAATTCTTTTATTCAAAATTGTTAGGAATTAGTTATAACTACCTAAGGAGTTTGGGTTGTTATAAAATTCCTCCAAAAACTCCATGAGAATTTCGCCTACCCCCTTTCTTGGGATGGAAGATTTGATCTTGCATTTTAGAGTTTGGGTCTAGGCTAAAGTCGATTTTTATATTTAATTATTAAAGTAATATTTAAATTATAAAATCAAAATCTCATGACTCATTCCAACCAATAGGATTTGAGCAAATTAAGATTTGATCTCAAGATTTGATCTTGGATAGTCAAATTCGAATTGGGCCTTTATTTTTGAATTATAATATTAAGTTTAATATTATAAATCAAAAGATATTTTGAGATATCTAAAAGATATCCCATATCTTAGAGATATCCTAATTGGATTAGGATTCCCTAAAACTAGGAATGAGAACACTATAAATAGAGGCACTAGGCGCCTATCTCAGAGATAACTCACAACACAGATCAATTCTTGGTCAGACCAAGAATTTCGCCTAGAGCATCTATAGAGAGTGAAAATTCGCCAAGCCCAATCAATCTTGATAATCAAGAACACTTCTTGATTATTCAAGAATCATAGATATAGTTCCCGTTTTCACTTGGGAAGAAGTGAAGGAGGCTAGCACCTAGGCATCTGCCAAACTGCTCGTGTGGATCACCGGTAGAGGAAGGACACTCAGTGGACTTCTCAAATTCGCGAATACGATAAGTCACCGATCAAAACTAGGTAAACATCTTTTCTTACTTAGTATAAACATAGTTAGTGGATCCTGGAAGGAATCACAGAGTTAGCTTTTAGTTTTATTTGCGTTTTAGTCCAAAAATTTTTAATTTCTTCCGCTGCGCTCCCTCTGTGATTTCCCAATAGGAAGATCCATACCAGCACCTGAAGGATTTCCAAGCTGCATGCTCAACATCAAAGCCAAATAACATGACAGAGGAGCAAGTCAAGCTGAGAGTATTCCCCTTTACTGTCAAGGATGCAGCAAAACAATGGCTTTTCGATCTACCATCAGGTTCTATTACTGAATGGGGGCAATTATCTAAAGCCTTCTTAAAAAAAAAAATTTCCCGTTTCTCGTGCTTCTGAACTTCGCAGGAAAATTAGCAATGCTACTCAAGGAGAAACGGAGACGCTGCATTCATATTGGTAGCGTTTCAAAAAACTATGCTCAAGCTGCCCACAACACAAGCATTCTCCCCAAGCTCTAATTAACTATTTTTATGAAGGACTCACTCAAGCTGATAAAAGAATGCTAGATTCGTCTTCTAATGGAGCTTTGCTGGAAAAAAGACCTCAAGATGCCAAGGATCTTATCAATAAGATGGCGGAGAACACACGAGAATCCGACTCCACTAAGGGAGTTAATCAAGTAAGTGACAATTCCATTCAATCTCAACTTAACCAATTAACCTCTACTGTGAATTCTTTGGTGTCAAAGATAGGACAGCCCCCTGCAGTAGTATGTGGAATATGTTTGACACCGGGACATCATACGGATGCTTGCCCATTATTGCAAGAAGATCAAGAGCAAGTCAATGTTGTGGGAGGATTCAATCAGCCCCAAAGGAAGTATGACCCGTTCGCAAACACATATAATCCGGGGTGGAGAGATCATCCACACTTTAGCTATGCAAGACATCCTCAAATTCCTAGACTACCTGCTCCACCACAAGTCACAGAATCAGGTAAATCTCTTGAAGATATTGTGAAAAATTTGTTGGAGATTGTGCCCTAGGGCCAATCATTTTATTTGATAAATATGTTGTGAACATATTATTAATTTATGGAAGATAAATTAATGTGTTATCATATTATTAGCGTGTTTACTATGATGACATCCATGATTAATTATGAGATAATTAATCTAAAATTGTCCCTGGTCGATTATTTTTGTGGGAGCAAAAATAAACTAAGACCAGCATGACCTCGGTGCATGAGATGCACGCACTAGATGCTGGGACGAGAGTCATGGTGCAATTACGTAAGGTGGTTACGAATTGCTGGACTGACCCGGAGAGTCCTGCATGGGTTTAGTCATCAGCTAGTCTCTCCTAGTAGGCCTGTAGCAATGCCTTTGACCTGAGGTCAATGACTATTGCTGCGTTGCAGTTGTCAGTCTTTGGCTGAGTCTAACGCTGCCCGTAACAAGGCAGTTATACGGGCTGAGTACGGGGCTGGTTGATTGCTTTGCAGTGGAATGTGGATTGGCCAAAATGGGATTTTGTCCCTCATTAA
>QANZ01029231.1:107488-131747 GCA_003254925.1 Chamaecrista fasciculata | reverse complement strand
CATGTCTGAGTGTATATATGTGCATACATATATCACTGTCGGAACATCAGTGGGGATCCAATCTCATTTGGTGTCTTCCTGTCTCCACAGGGTGACCACCAATCACTCCTCAGACATAAGTTTTACGGTCTGCGTCTCCACACGACCAACTCTCTGTTTGTAGAATCAGCAATCGTGCTTTCTGCTTGGAAACTCTTTCCAACTCACGATGGTACCGTTCAGGAGAAACACGTATCCATACTGCGATTCATCTTGGTAGGTTTTGGAATACGGGCACCTGTGTAACTCTTACACATTTATTCCACCATAATCCAAGATTTCATCCTTAGTCCTTCCTAAGTACTTAAGAATGCTTATGACAGCGGTCCAATGATACTCACTAGGGTCTCGTTGGAACCGGCTTGTCACGCTCAGGGCAAACGACACATCGGGTCGAGTACATTGCATGATGGATCCTATTGCCAAAGCATAAGGGATGCCATTCATGTGCCCTCGCTCATCAAGTGTCTTGGGACATTGATTCTTGCTCAGGGTCAATCCTTGATTCATCGACATGAATTCCTCTTGGAGTCTTGCATACTGAACCCCTTCAGTACCTCATCCAAGTCCGTACTCTGACTCAATCCAAGAAGCCTACCAGATCTATCTCCATAGATCTCAATGCCTAGAATATAGGCAGCTTCTAAGTCCTTCATTGAAAAATATTTTCACAACCTCTAAGGTTGGAACATTATTTCCAATGCGCAATATGTCATTGACATATAGCACCAAGAACACAACTGTGCTCCCACTAACCTTCTTGTAAACACAAGGTTCATCAGTGTTTTGTAAGAAGCCAAACTCTTTGACCACCTCATCAAAACGATGATTCCAACTCCGTGATGCTCGCTTCAATCCATAAATGGATTTCCAAAGCTTGCACACCTTTACTGGTTCCTCTGGACATACAAACCCCTCAGGTTGTGTCGCACACATCCTCGGGCAGCATTCCTCTAAGGAATGCTGTTTTGACATCCAATTGCCATATCTCATAGGCAAGCAGGATCCTAATGGTCTTGGCCATTGCATTAGGGGAAAAAGAAAACCCTTTGCAACTGTCCTAGCCTTGAAGACGTTGACATTGCCATCTTAGCCTTCATGGCTTCAACCCATTTCTCGGAGTTGAGGTGAAAGTTTCTTGATAGGTGGTAGGCTCACCACGCTCTATGAGCAACACATCCCTATTTTCAGTCACAAAAGATCCACATCTTTGTGGTTGAAATCGTGTTCTATCAGAACTTCGTTGTCCTTGTGTTATTAGAGGAGCTACCACAACACCTTGTGGTTCTTCTTTAGTTTCCGTCTGCGCCTCTGAAGTGCTTTGTGAATCTTGAACTCCTTCAAGATCTACCTCACTCCCACTGTTTCTTTTGGAAACAAGATCCTTCTCTAAGAAGATCAACTTCTGACTACAAACTCTTTGTTGTCAGATGGGTAGTAAACATAGTATCCCCTCGTTTCCTTGAGGTACCCTACAAGCACCTTCTGGGAGATAGTTTATCGTTTGCTTAACGTAAACTTCACACCCCCAAATTTTGAGATAAGACACTATGGGACTCCTCCCATCCATATTTCATATGGTGTCTTCTCAACTGCCTTAGACGGAACACGGTTAAGTGTGAACACGGCAGCTTCTAAAGCATATCCTTAAAAGGATCGCGGAAGATCACTTTGACTCATCATAGATCGAACCATATCAAATAGAGTTCGATTCCTCCTCTCAGAAACACCATCCCCATGGGGTTTTAGAAGGGGCAAGTCGTGAGACCATCTCACAGCTTCTAAGATGATCAACAAATTCTTGACTCAAATACTCGTCTTCTCGATCGTATCGAAGGACTTTGATTTTCTTGTCAAGTTAATTCTCTACTTCACTTTGAAATCTCTATTTCAAAAGACTCCGACTTATGCTTTAATAGGTAGCCCAAGTCAAACCTATTGAAGCAGCTAGTAAGAGTAACCACCTCTAGCTTGTGTACTTATGGGTCCACATACATCACCATGTATGATCCCCAATAAGTCCGACGCCCTCTCACTGTGGCCAGTGAAAAGCGCCTTTGTCATTTTTCCAAGTAGACAAGATTCGCAAGCATCATATGATTCAAAATCAAATGAGCTTAGAAGTCCATCTCCATGGAGCTTCTCTAGGCGTTTCTCGTTTATATGGCCTAAACAACAATGCCAAAGGTATATAGGATTAGATTCGCTAATCTTAATCCTTATCGTATCAATGCTATAGTTATTGTTATCGTGTTAACGTTCAAGTTTCAAGATGCAATGTTTATCTTGCAAAGCAAATAAACATTATCTTTATAAATTGAACACCATTCTTTTCAGTTAACACATGCGAAATCTTCCTTATCTCATAAGAAAGAGAAGCATTGGTTGAACCTTAAAGAAGGTACATGATAACAATAAGTTAAGCCCAGAGGGCAAAACAAGCTCGCATGTTCCTACAGCAACAGCAGCAACCCTTGCTCTATTGCCTACTCGTAAGTCCATCTTGCTTCTGTCCAGCTTTCTACTGTCTCTAAGACCCTTCACATCAAATGTGAAAACCACATGCTGTATCTAATACCCAAGCGGTTATAGTAGACAAGTGAATGTCTATAACGAAGATACCAGAAGTAGAGATCTTATCTCCTCTTATTCTTTTGATCTTCCAAATACAATTTCCCATTTCTCAAAAGGGCAAATTGCATCCTTTGAAAGTCTTGCCTTCTTGGCAGGTAGTGGGTTGGGCTCAGCCGCTGGCTTGGTCTCACCAAACTCGGCGTCTCCTTTCCTCTTTCCTTTGCCCTTCCCTTTCCCCTAATTTTGGGACGTTTCCTTGAGATGTGTGACCATCTCTATAGCCGACAATATTCCCTTGTTCAACTCTTGAACTATCGTGGCTAGCATCAAGGTAAGTAACGTCCACAGAGTCATTGAAGTGCTTCTCCAAGCAATTGTCTATGCTCTTGGAGCGTCCTTGGCATGCTCTTCAGGGGAGGGATTTCTAGGACACAAAATTTCCTTGGTTGGGTGAGAAAAAATCTCTAATTACAAAACCAATCTAGGAAGTCAGCAGCTTCCTTCGTTGGGTTGAGAACACTTCTCAATTACGATACCAGTTAAGGAATTTTGTCCTAGACAACATGTCCTTCTCAAGGACAGATCGCAGTGATAGTGATGAACTATTATCTGTTGCCATTGATTCTACAATTTAAGATATGAAAAGTTTAATTAGCAGGAAAAATACTTCCACCATTTTATAAAACCCAATGAAATTATTATTGGTGGCTAAGACCCATATTTCACCAAAGTTTACCGTCGCGGCGGCGATCATGCACCCTTTGGTTATTTAGGTAGGTAACTCCTTACCAATCACATCTCCATGTGACTCTTAGATCCTTATGGGACTGTATCATCTCATGATACTTATTATGGCATGTTTATCCCATCTAATGCCTTGAGGTCCAAAACCGTTTTGATAACCCCATTAAGTCACTCGGTAAAACATGTGAATGGCTAAGTTCAAGACAATGAGGCCCAAAGGCCAACCCCCATATCATCAAGGCCCAACTGCAATACGTGTCGCGGAGGCGATCACCGTATTCAAAGAACCAAGATTTCAACGGGCATCGTGTTGAAAATCCCATTCACCCGTGCTTCCTCAAGGTCAAGGCAGATACGTGTCGCGGAGGCGATCACCGCTCCACGATGAACAAGATTTTGGCAGGGCGTTTTAGCGATGGCATTAATTACTTAAATTTTCTAAAAGGGTTTGATTTTTTTTATAAAATTGTTCCGATTTATAGTTTAATTTTAAAACTCCTTTTAAAATTAAACGAGTCATGCCACATGTTTATTACCCCATGTATCTCATACATATAAACATGTGCCCGGATTTTGTATCGTATACAAAATCCCACGCTCGTATCGTATACGTGGTTGTAGCGCGATATATATAATTAGCATGTTAAAATTCGCACCCTAAACATACATCTAGCGCATCACATACAACTAAATGTAAAAACATACACCGTGTTTAGATATGGCCCATCTACCCTAGAGTTCTCCCAAGCCAATGAGAGAACCTTTCTAAAAGGAAAAATAAAATTACACGTGAATAAACCCCAGTTACATTGAGGTATAAACAGAAATTAAATTTTACACCAGAGTAGAGGGAGACGACACGCAGGCCGTATTTACCGAAATAAACCTCCTAGAGCCATATCCAACACCACACAATTCAAATATGAACAATTCATATAATTATGTCAAACACGGTAACCAACACAAATATTAAAACTCCTTTTAAAATTGTGTTCAATTTAGGGTCTGTGCAATTTTAACATGCCTTTTCTTGAGATTAGGCCTTTTATCAATAATTATAAATACCATGAATCTCCATTCAAGAATTTATAATTATTGACCCCCAAAAATTGTAAAATTCATAATTTTAACAAATTTTCAGCCACCTTTATAATTATTATAATTAAAACACTTTTAACTATAATTATAAAGGAATTTCGATTTTGGCCTAAAACATCAAGAAAAATTTTCCAGTCGATCCAATCGACTTATATGTATCTCATACATATAATTTGCACCTTTTTCTGTAGATTGAATTTTTAAGAAAAAGTTCGGTGGATTTTTGTAAAACCAAAAACGTGATTGAAAGCGGTAAACACACATATCATACATCACATGTACACATAAACAGTTTTAAATCCTAGAACTAGCGTGGCTCTGATACCACTGTTGGGAATTGTAGGCGCCTAACGCAGCGGAAGCAAATATAAAATTAAAATAAAACACGCTAGGTCCTAAAATTCCCGAACGGATCCGCTAGTAGAATTTAAAACTTTTATAGATAGTGGTATACCTCACGAGTTTCAATCCTCTGGTTGTACAAGGCGTGTCCAAGGAGCCCACTCCCAGCGTTCTCCCTCTGCCAGTAATCCACACGAACAGTTTCTTCGGGCACCAAGGTGCTAGCCTTCAGTTCTTTTCTCCAAAAGAACTAGGGACCAATCTACAGTGTGTTTGAACTCAAGAACTCCTTCTTGATTCAAACTCCAAAAGGTGGCGCAAGGAGAATTCCCACAAGAACTCCTTCTTGTCTTTCCTTCTCTCACAAACCCTAATTTTGGGAACCACAAATCGAATTGCCTAACTCTTAGGCCAACTCGATTTTCCCCTCTCAACTCTTGAGAACCAAATTTTTCCTCACTTGGAAGCTAGGGTTTTTGAAGGAGGCGAATTTTCTATCTCTCTCAACTAGGAGGATGAAAATTGCACAAATGAATTCTCTCATGGTGGCTTAACCTAGGCGCCTAGCCCTAGGGTTTTTATAATTATTTTTAGAGCATTATTATAATTCTAAATTATAATAATAATGGCTTTCATGAATTGAATTTTAAATTATAATATTACCATAATATTAAATTTAAATTCAAATCATAATCTTAGAGAATCAAAATGAGAGATCAAATCTCCCATGGGACCCACCTAAGATGTGCCATATGCCTCTAAAATTTCTTTGGAATTTTATAAATCAAAAACCTTCCTTAACTCTTAAGAAAGCATGACTCACCAAAGATCCTCTTTTGAATTCAAATCTTTTGATATCTCTATCAAATCTTTTGAATTCAAATTATTATTTAAATTAATAAAACAATTTTATTAACCTAAATATCATAAAAGAGGCGCCACCCTCATGCCAATATTAGGGAATTTTATAATTCAATAATTTCCTAACTTTTAGGAACCTTATCTGAATTATTTTTCCTTAATATTTTAATTGTAAATAATTAATCCAAATTAATTATTTAACAATTATTATATTTAAATTTGTCTCACAAATTTAAATACTTCACAACTGTAGATCAATTAAGACAAGACATAATGTCCCAGACATTTCCTCTTTGTCTTAAATCGTGCCACCGGAGTGACCCACGAATTAACCCTAATTCGTGTCCCTTTTAAACGGTGTCCTGTTCCTGCTCGTGTGTGACCCAGCAGGCCCCACGTGAAGTTGGCAGTAGGTCATCTCCATGACCTACAAGTCGTGAGCGGACTCTAGCAAGCCATCACGACTACCCAAAACACGTGAGTTATCGGTTTTTACCAAAACCGACTTAACCTTAGTACCTCCATGGCACCGACCCTATTGTTCTGCGATATCTTGGTCATGGACCAGGCACGGGAAAGTCACCCATGATCCAAACCTTTACTTTCTCGATCTCCTTGAGTAAGTCCCAATATCTAGCATGGCCATGCATTTCCTGGACAGACTCATCGAGGGGCCCAGTAAGATATCTCCCAATTTAATGGGGAACAAAATCCCAATTTTGGTCAGTCCACATTCCTCAGCACGGCAATCAACCAAACCCGTACTTAGCCCTTATGACTACCCTGTTACGGGCAGCGTTAGACTAAGCCAAAGTCTGACAACTGCAACGCCGGAATAATGATGACCTCAGGTCTAAGGCGTCGTGACAGGTGTACAGGAGAGGCAAGCTGATGACTAAACCCATGCAGGACTCTCCGGGTCATGTCCAGCAACTCGTAACCACCTTACGTAATTGCACCATGACTCTCGTACCAACATCTAGTGTATGCATCTCATGCACCGAGGTCATGCTGGTCTTAGTTCATTTCAAGTTCCCACTTGAATGAGCGACCAGGGACGGTTTAGATTAATTATCTCATAATTAATCACGGACTGTTATCATAGTAAACATGCTAATAATATGATAACCATTAATTTATCTCCATAAATTAATTGATATGTTCTCAACATATCTATAAAATGATTGGCCCTAGGGCACAATCTCCAACAGAGTCATCATACTCTATATAATTATTACATATAAATGGTGAATCAAATGAAATTTTAACTACTTGAGTCATCATCCTCTAAATAATTGGATGGGTCATCATCATCACTAGAATCATTGTCATCACTAAGATCATCTAGTTCCTCATCAGATTCTGTGGTCAACTCATTTTCATCATTCGCATTCAATTCATTATTGACATCGTTTCTATCAACTTCTACATCTGCACCTCCAGTATCTCTTAAGGTTGGTAACTCATCATTGGTAGTGTTTTTAGGCATGATTTCTTCATTTCCATCTCCGTGATATGCCTCCTTCTGAACTTTAACACTATTATCATCAATTATACTCCTTGCTTTTGTTTTGATGATTGTTACCCAATCATTGTTATCATCAATTGTGGGATAAGGTGTATAATACACCTGAACTGCTTGTTGTGCAAATATATAAAGCTCATACTTGTCAAACCTCCTTACTTCACAAAGCTCAACAATCCCATGTTGTTTATGAAGTCTCATGCCACGATTTTTGACTGGGTCAAACCATTCATAGCTGAACAACACTAACTGTTTAATTGGCAATCCTATATATTCTACTTGAATAATTTCTTGAAGTTTGCCATAATAATCACTTTCTGCTTTGTCATAATTAGTTCCTTTGACGAAAACACCACTATTTTTTGTGGATTTGTGTTGACTCCATGATTCTGTATGAAACTTGTACCCATTGACAAAGTACATAGGCCATGTATGAACAATCCTCTTTGGTCCCCATGAAATATCTTGTAGAAATTGATCAGACACCTGATTGTTTGGGTTTTGAACCTATTTGACTAAAAAAAAATACTAAAGCTTCACAATATCACTCAAAATAGAACTAAACAAATAATTAGATGTTTCGATGATTTGACTTACATAATTCCGAAACCATGAAGGAAATTCAACCTCAATGAGTTTATCCATCGCAGCATCAGTGATACGAGGTGTAGAACTTATTATACTCTCACAATATATACTAGGGGTGAGCAAACAANTAAAGCTTCACAATACCGCTCAAAATAGAACTAAACAAATAATTAGACGTTTCGATGATTTGACTTACATAATTCCGAAACCATGAAGGAAATTCAACCTCAATGAGTTTATCCATCGCAGCATCAGTGATACGAGGTGTAGAACTTATTATACTAGGTTCGGCTACATTCCTCATCATAGTCTCATATTGATTGCATTGCTCATGATAGTCCTCATTGAATGATGGATTCGGTACTCCTTGAGGGATCTCATCAGGCATTTGTTCTCCGTGAGAAGTCCAATAAAAGTACTTAGGCATAAAGCCATACTTATAAATGTGGACTTTGACAGTATCAAGAATATCAATTTTCCTACATTTACACTTTGAACATGGACACCTAATTTTTCTCCCTTTTATGTAGGTTGGCAACTGACAAGCATGTTCTAGGAACTCTTCAACACCACTCACAAAGCTTTCTGTAAATTTACGCCTATCTGGAGTAACTCTATTATACATCCACTGTCTAATCTCAGTCATATCCATGCTTCCAAACTATACACACCTAAAAGTTTTACGATTTTATAAGGGTATAGCATGGTAGAATGAATGTATATATACCGTTCATAATTCAATTGAAGATAATCATACAAAAAACATAAATGCAAATGCATATCCAGCACTCTCCTGCCAAAAAATATAATTCTAAATACTAAAGTCACATGCAAATATGAAGAAAATTAAATAGCTTATTAGACTTAAGAAACACTTAGCTACATTACATTCATTATCAAATTTAAGTGAAAACCAAAATACGACACAATTTAAGATAGAAAATTTCAAAAGGCATTATGTCACACAAAATACATAAATGCAAATGCATGTCCAGCACTCTCCCAGCAATAAATATAATTCTAAATATTAATCCACAAGAAAATATGATGAAAATAGCTTAATAATTTTATTAAAAAGTACAATTATAGCTTTCAAATTGAATGCCATATCAGCTGTAAATAATTACAGCAGGGACTAAAATTGAATGCCATATCAGCTGTAAATAATTAAACAGCTTCATACTCAACTTGGATTATCTAATGGCACTCCAAAGTTATGCAGTTATGTATCTAGTTATGCATCTGCAACAAATAGAGCAAGTTATCAACCAACCTGACTTTCGTTATGGAGACGACTTTTCAATCTGCTCACTAACTTGCGAGAACTGGTTTGCAACTGCAGTGCCAACTAATTCCACAACCTCAGGAACAGTACAAAGCACAGCCTTTAGCTCCTGATTAGAAACACAACATATTAAACTCCAGTACAAAGCATAAGAAATTTCTGGGAATCTACCATAAACAAGCTCTAGCCCATAAAATAGAAGCAATGATCTGCCTAAGAAATATAGCCGAGTTCAAAACTCTTTGGCATGTAAAATTAAACTCCAGTTTTACTACTCGGTGAGTGAATAGGAACCATAATGGACCAAATGAAAATAAGATCCATCAAAAACTTTCAGCTAGAAATGTCCTTTTATAGAAGCTAGAAATGAGCAATCTAACAGCTTTTCATGAAGACAGAACAAGCAAAGGCACTACTAAACTTACACTAACTCTTGCTTATTATATTAACATAGTGATGAAAAGCTTAGGGAAATAAAAATCCAATGACCAAATCCAATGACCACATATATTTGAGATGGACACCCCTCTTCAATAGCATATTTATCACCGATGGACACCCACATATATTTGAGAAACTCAGTAGATTCAGAATGTTNCCCGCCAACCCGCGAGCCCGCAGAAACCAACCCAACCCGCAGCTATGGGTTGGGTTGGTTCGGGTTCGCGGGTTGGTTTGGGTTCAAAATTCTCAACCCGCACACTTGCGGGTTGGGTTGCGGGTTTGGAGTGTTTCAACCCAACCCAACCCGCGAGCCCGCATATAATTTTTTTATTTTTTAATTTATTTTTTATAAATATTTATATGTTTTTATATAAATTTTGTATGTTTTCTTATGTATTTATACTATTAGTTCTTTATAAATAAGATATTTTTATTTTAAAATTTACATAATTACATATATGTATTACATTTACATATTTTATAGAATATATTCTAAATGATTTATATTTATATATATAAAATCTATGTTTTTTAACATTTTTTATGTGTAAGATTTTTAATTCACTACCCACAAATTTATAATAATATTTTTTTTAATGAAAATTATAAAAAAAAAATTACAAACTCAACCCGCGGGTTCAACCCAACCCAACCCGCAGATTGATGTGCGGGTTGGGTTGGGATTTCCCCTCAACCCGCCCCAACCCAACCCGTGCTCACCCCTAATATATACTGCATTCTCATCTCTTTAGAATTTCACACCAAGAAAAAATATGTTCAATCCAGAAGAATTAATGGAGTTTGAACTTACTTGATGAAAGGTTGTACTTCATTGCAATTTAATAGAACATATTTTGTGACAACGGTCATTTCACAATCAGTTAGATAGCGAGTCTTTGACTCCCCAGATGGGCGCCCTGGATGATTAAAGATTGACAAAGGCGGTTGGGGAGATGATTCACCACCATCATCATTCCTTGGAAGTCTTGTTCTTCTACAATGAACATGGTCTTCAAAATAATGTGAACAAAAGAATGTTGTCTCTTCCATAATGTATGCCTCACAAATAGATCCTTCCACCCGAGCTTTATTCTTAACTTTCCTTTTTAGAGTATGAAGAAACCTAAATGAAAATAATGTGTTGAATCAAGCACATTCTTCATAAATGATATAAAATAACATATATATATATATATATATATTATTACCTTTCAAATGGATACATCCATCAATAATGTACTTGTCCACCAACCTTAACTTCATAAGGTAAATGAATTGTTAGATAATCCATTGAGTCAAAAAACCCCGGAGGAAAGATCTTTTCTAGCTTGCACAACGTCATAGCAATATTTTGTTCCAATAGCAACGTCATAGCAACGTCTAGCTTCCCCCATTCATTGCTCAAATATGTATGTCTGTATGTATAATATTCTATTCATGTCATCCTGTAAATGCAGCAATTTTTGTTCAGAGACTCTCTTATCATATAGTCAAGTGTGCGACGCAGGTCGACTTCAGATTAGTAGGGACGAAGTTTTGAGATAGGGTAAGCAACCATATATATATATATATATATATTCATTTCATCTTATTATAATTTGTGAAAAACCAATTCATGGTTTTTTTAATTTTTTTTAAATACCTTAATTTTCGTTTAATGATGAGATTTAAATTATCGTCAAGTACTATTATTTTGTCAAATTAAATTTATTTTATTAATTTCATGATTATTGTGACTTAATGAGTAACTTATATCATTTATTCTCATGACAGATGTTGCATGAACATTTTTCAATGAATTCTCCTGCTTCCACTCAGAATATTGAAATGGACTAATATCATTTTGAAAAGAAAAAGGCAAGAGTGAAATTAAAACCATTTAGTGATTTGTTTCTCAAGCAATCTCAAAGATGGAACAAAACTCATATTTAAAGAAAGATGGAAACAACAAAACTCACGTCCCATATACATAAATGGGTTCATGAGAATAATAATAATAATGATTAGTATTGCATTTGTACTTAATATATTATGTGCCGAGTAAAGGCCATTTCAATGTATTACTCCACAAATCATTGAAGATTTGTTTGTCTTTTCTTTTTCTGTTACATGGCACTTCATACAATTTTTAGATTCTCCTATGAATTAGAGTCGAAAAACATGTTCCTTTCTTCTAGGAGAAAAATCATTGTAATTTTAATTCAAGGCAAAAATATAATTTTTGTCCCTAAATTTTGTATTAATTTTAATTTTATTTCCAATATTTTGTTGTTGTTAATTTTGCTATTAAAGTTTTATATTTTGATCGATTTTATCCTTTGTTCTTACTTTAACTAAATATTAACGACAAATTTTATATAACTAATGATATGTAGTACAAAATTGATAAAAAAGAAACTCAAATCCTAACTTAGATTGAAATCAAGATAAAGTTTGTTGTTAATTTATTAAAAGAAGTTAGTTGAAGGATAAAATTGACTAAAATATAAAATATTAGAGACTAAAATGACAGAAAAATATGAATGACGAAATTAAAAATTCATGTAAAATCTAAGACAAAAAAGAGTATTTTTTTTCCTTAATTGAGAGAGAAAAATTCCAAACCACATATGTGGACTCCATGTCCCTCATGTCAAAGTGATTTTACTAAATACATAACTATTTAAATCTTCTATATGATTTTATAGTTATTTTTTTATTTTAAATGTCTATTTAAAACACTTTTTATATATTACTGATAGTGTATCATTAATATTATATAATGTATTACTATTATTTATTTATACTTGAATCTAATTTCAAAAAAAACATAGTTATTTGTTGTTAATTTATTTTTATTTGTCAAATATTTTGATTATTTAGAGATTGAGTAGTATATTTTAATTATTTAAGGACTGATTAGTTGATTCGATATAAATATAGAGACCAAATAATAAATTTTCTTTAATAAAAACAACCATGATCGAACCAATTAAGTATTATATCAAGATGAATTGAGTTAAAAATTGACTCATGAGTTCTTGAATTAGGTTTTCTCTCCCTTCCTTTCTTTTCCTTCACTTTTCTTTAATTTCCACTCACTTATCTCTTGAGAGAATCGAACTGGATTAGAATTGGTGCATAGTCAAATATAGGAGAATCATAAAATTGACAGCCTAAAAGAGCTATAAAATTGATAGCGACATTCCCCAGGATTAAACGAACCCTTATTGTTTCAACTAAACAACAAGGTGACAGAACAACAGAAGATAGGAATTCAGTAAGTTGATATTAGTTAGTCCCTGAGCCTATTCCACAATTGAATATAATATGAGTCAGCAAAAGAGACGTTGGACACAAAGTTATGAGTGATTAAGACAATTTAATCACGCATTAAATTGTTTTAATACACATAATCATCACATTTTAAATTCAATCAATCACCATTATTTCTTGATATGTAACAAATCATTAAAGAGTCAATAAAACAATTTAATCACGTATTAAATTGTTTTAATGCTCATAAAGATGATTTTAAATAGCATAATAAAAAGGAAAGTTTAAACTAATAAATATCCGAAAATAATAATGATAAATTAAATATTGGCTCTTCTCAAAATTAGGCAAAGTGAACTTTTATTTGACACGCTCAAATTTTATAATTTATATAATATTTCCAACATCATTAATCATCATCATTAACTTTACCATCACCATTAACATTTCATCACGTCATACATGCTCATAACAGTATTCATGTCATCAGGTCATGTTACTCATGCACATCATACATATTCAACTTCATACATACATTCATACACATAGTCTTACATGAACATGTAGTCAACTTATTATAATTATCATTATCACATTAATCTACAATTATGTCACAAAACAATCATTCAATCCTACCTAGGGGAGTGCAAAAGTGGGTGAGTCCGACTCAACCCGACTATATTTATCGGGTTCGGTCGGATCGATTTTGTTGATCAGGTAAGTTCGGATTCAAATTTTGGAGAAAAACAAGTCTGATTAGGTTGTCGGATTGATCCGATTAAACCCGCATGAACCCGACCTGACCCGAAAGAAAAAAAAAAAAACAAAAGGAAACTGTGTCGTTTTCTCTCTTATCTCACATCCTGACTCTTGAGTTGGGTGAGTCTCTCCTAAAATTTTCTAGAGTACTCTCACATCTCACATTTACAACTGTCTCACTCTCTCATTTTCACAAATGACAATCACAAATGTTAGGTCTCAGACTCCCACTCTCTCATTTTCTCATCACTTTCACATTGCAAAACACAAGCTCTAGCAGAGTAGCAAAACATAAAGCGCTGAAGCCTTAGCAAAATAGTAGATCAGCCTCGACGTCACGTTCAAGTCTATCAACGTCGACGGCCACCAATGGTTGTTGTACGACATCGTTGGCGGTGAAGAACTTTACATCCACCATTGTCTATGTTTTTTTTCTTTTGTTTCATGCCTCAATTACAAGGTTTATATTTAACATCTCTCTCTCTCCTTGTATTTCCTCATCATTTCACGCCTCACACACAATGGTTGTTGTTTGCCAATTTCTTCGTCTAAAGCCATGGATTTGGTAAGTTTGTACTTTTGTGTTGTTGTAATTTTCTTAATGTTCATATTTGATGAATAGAAATTGAATAATTTTATTTTTCTTTCTTTCCTTCCTTATCTATATATAATAAATACAATCTTTAACATATAGAGTGAGGGAAGGACTAGTTGCCTGAAAGGTTTGTAACTTTATTTTATAATAAAATTATTTATTTTTATTTAATTAAAAAAAATTTCTTGCTATAAAAAATAAAAAAAAAATTGTTCAACCCTCCCACAACCCGAACTAACCCGAACCGATCAGGTTGGATCGGTTGACGGGCAGATTTGGGTGGCAAAAATCAACTTGCTGCTTACTATATCAACCTGCTCACCTGCTCGAACCCAACCGCTGCACACCCTTAATCCTACCTATTGTCATCTGGACGAAAACTGTACAGCTTGGTCCCTCTCCGTAGGGCCTTGTCGACGAACTCCACGGTGAGTTCATGACAAAGACAGATTTCAAGGAACTCTTCTGGATACCTCGCCGGAGTCTCATTGGTGATGAGATCAGCAGCGAGCTGCCCAGAAACCAAAAAACACTATTTTTCTTCTCTACAAATTTAGAAAATGCATTTTAGTCCCCAAAATCACTCAAATCAACTCAGAATTCGTCAAACTTCATTTCAACCGATTAAAACATATTCTAAGCATGAATCTAACATCAAAATCACACCATTATGCTAACTTTACAATGGAACTCAAAAACCATCGAAACCTCGATAGATGTCATCAAAAATTACATATGTTAAGTATTTCCTAGTAGGGAACACGAATCTAACTTCAGATTCAAGATGAAAGATCATGTAACCATGAAATTAGTCCAAACAATGAGAGGGACTAAACTGAAAGTTCAGAAAACTAGCATACAAGTGGATAATGAGACTCAAGGAGAAATATTAAGCATCATACCTTGAAAATCTTGAAGAAAACTTGAAGGAAACACACCCACGACAACTTCTCTCTCTAGAACCAGAACCGCTCTCTCTAAAACGGTGCAAAAGGGTCCCTGAAGTGTGAAATTCGAGTTGCTGCCCAGGATTTATATTTTGGGCAGTTTGCCACAAAGGTCTCGCCTACAAGCTGGAAAAGTTAATTACAATTTTGCCATTCCACATCAACTTTTCAGAATTCCACTTTTCAGTCCTCAAATCAACTTTCTCCTTTACAAAAAAGGTCTTTTTTCCACTTGCATTTGAGTCTCTTAGGCTCCAATTCTCCATTTTTGAATTCACCTCTCTTCTGGTGCCATTATCAACACTTCAAGTGCTGGGAAAACACCTCAATTCACCTCTCTAAAAATCGAGATGTTACATCTAAGCTGTAAGATTATTTCACTTCAATTTGTCCCTTGAACTTTGAATTGTAATATTTTATTCCCTCAACTTTTAATAAACAAAACAATAGCCCTATCACGCTTTGCAATGTCACGTCACAACTTAAACTGTATTACAATATTCATGAGCTTTTTTGACAAATCAAAATTATACTTTTGACCCCTTAATTATGATCATGTTATAAATTTTACTCTTAAATTTGATTAAATTTACTTTCGTCCTTTAAGTTTCAAAAATAAATAAAAAAATTCTTATCTCCCTAGGAAGCATGGACACTTCATTTTAAAGGCGTGTCGCCGTGTCAGACACGTGTCAGTGTCCGACACTCGTATGACACCGACACGACACATATCCATAAATTTTAGAATATAAATCAATTTTTTGTAACTTTAACATGATAGACAAGAGAAAATAATAATAGATATGACATATATTATGAATAAAAATTGTAATTTTTAATTTTTTCATTAAAAATTATGAATATTTAATTATTTATATATATAAATATATACCGTGTCGTGTCGCGTAATTTTGAGAGTTTGACGTGTCGCTGTGTCCGTGTCCGTGTCGTGTCCCGTGTCCGTGTCAGTGTCCATGCTTCATAGTTATCTCCTAATATTGTTAATTTATTCAAGGGAAACAATGTGTTTAAGAGACTTTTGTATGTTAATTAATTTTTTTATATGTATGATTAAATCGTTGACATTATTAATATTCTTAATTTATTTCTGAAAACTATGGGACGAAAGTCAAACACAAAATCTAAGAGATAAAAATGAATAAACAAAAATCGTTAGTAAAAGAATTTTAAGAATGCGTTTATGCCTTTTTTTTTCATTGAAGTTGTAAAGTGTTACAATTTAAAGTTTAGGAGTCAAAGTGTAATAAAGTTATCGTTTATGGGTAAAATATTACAATTCAAAATTTAGGGGGCAAAATGTAATAAGGTTATAATTTATGGAGTTAAAGTGTACTTAGGGTCTGTTTGGGTTAGCTCAGTATCAGATTATAATTTGATCAAATTATAAGCAGATTATGAAAAATCAGATTATATATTGAATGATATTTGGATTAGATTTTGTAAAAGTAGATTTTTAGGTGTGGAATTATTTAAATAGGTATGTAATGATTGTGGTTGGTAGATAGAAGTATATGGAAATTGATGAGATTAATTTATTAAAAAGTAGATTATTAATAAATGATATTTTTTTGCATTGAAAATTACAATAATATAAGTTTTGGAAAGGTTCCAATTTAGAGCTTTTTCTAGATTATTTTGATACATTATTTTTTGGTTTAAGCTGTTTGAATTAGATTATTAAAAAGTAGATTATTAATTAATGAGTTTTTTTTGCATTGAGAATTACAATAATATGATTTTTGGAAAAGTTCCAATTTAGAATTTTTTTCTAGATTATTTTGATATATTATTTTACTTGATAAATATACATACTATAATTACAATTATCGAATATTGCCCAAATTTTTTTTTATGATGCCCTTTTTTTTTGGTCATTCAATTTGTATTGACTAAATGAATCAACCACTAAAAAATATAAGAGTTGGTTGGTTCATGTGATATAAAAATCGTGACCGATTTGGTCTCTGGGTTAAAATAACTGTCATTGTCCATTTGTTTTTCTTTCTATATTACGATTATAATTATTTAATTTCGTCAAAATAAATTTTAGACAAAAAAATTGACTTTTAGGCCATTTAATTTTTACCGAGTTAAACATCAGCCGCTAATAGAGAAAATAAAAGTTATTTTTAATAATAAAAATATAATATTAATTAATATTTAAATAAAAAATAAATTATTATTATTTTTTTAAATATTAAAGATATTTAAAAGTAAAAAGTTAATTATAATAATTTAGAAAGAAAATGTTAAAAAGAATCGGTGAAAAGTGATGTGATGGAGAGAAATTGTTTGTAAGTGTAATAAATAAAGGGTGATATAAAATGACAGCCACAAAAGAGTGAGATTCCACATATAACACCATAATATTCATCTTGAAGGCAATAAGAATAGCATCCCTGACCGCATGAAGCTCTGCCATAAATCCGACGACCAGCAGCATCGCGCATCATCCCCCAACAACACTATTACCATCTCTATAAACTGACCCATCCAGATTAAATTTGCACTCACCATGAAGAGGCGACATCCATCTAATGCGTACCTGATAGATTCTAGAGTTCCCTTGATAAGCTTTAGTAATCATGTAATTTTTGTGGTCAGTAAGGCCAGCTTCACAAGTGTTAATCAAACCAAGAGCATCTTTAGTTTGACTTTCAAACACCATATTGCACCTGTTTTTCCAGATAGACCAACAACCATACCCAAAAATAAAGCGCCATTTAAACCTATTCGTTTCATTACCTGGAGTTTTGGGATTAAGATTGTAGCATATCCAGTCATCTAAGGCAGCCGAGAAGAAGGAGTTCCTGTAACTAGTGTCAACAATGGAATTCCAAAATTACTTAGCAATTTTACAATCCCTAAGACAGTGAAGAATACTCTCATCAGAAGCACATCCGAATGGACACCTGGGATCATCAGTAATATGTTTATTCAACAAGATGCTTCTAGTAGGTAAACTATTATGGACAATGAGCCAAAGAAAGAATTTAATTTTTGGGGGCCTATCCCAATTCCAAATATGCTTCCAAATAGCAACATTCCCAAAAAAGGAAGTGTTTGTGATTTGAGCTCTATAAGCAGAGGACACAGAAAAAGATCCATCCTGAGAAAACCTCCAAGCAAGAACATCAGAGTTCATGATATCAGATGGTGGAGTGGACGCCAGGATTCACTTCACAACCTCCAAAGGCAAAATCTTTCGAGTATAATCTAGGTTCCAACTAACATTAGAGTTAACAAAGGAAGAAACTTTCTTCTCTCTTTCTTCTATTGAGAGTGATGCACAAGCATAAGTCTTTAAGTTGTCTAACTCTGCCACCCATTAATCCCTCCAGAAGCGGGTTTCATTACAACCATGCACACGCCAGCAAATTCCATCCAAGAGTCGTGTGTGACCACTTGTTTTAAAGCCGAAGTTGGAAAAAAAATGCAGAATTTTATAATTTTATGTTTTGTTTTCATTTGAGTTAGGGGGTCCCTTGGGAAGTTGTTTCCCTTATAAAATAGAAGTCTTTCTGGGTCTAAAGAGGGGGTAAATGATGAGGTTTCATTTCCACTTTCAAACTTGAATTTTATAATATGTTATAGCTTGTACTTTTCAATGTGTTCAAGAGTCGTGTGCGGCTCGAATTGTGGGAGTCCGGGGTGGCTCGAAATGTGATTGTTAGTATGAAATTAGTTGTGTAGGCCTTTGGGAGGCTTATTATATATTGTATAGGTTGTTGGAAGCTTGTGAGTGGCTTTCTTATCCCGGCCCCGCTTGAGGGTTTGCTTGTTGATGACATTACTTGCTATAAAAATCGCCTAGTTGTTAAATGTGCTTGTTGTGATATTACTTGTCGTATAAATTGCCTAATTGTTAAATCTACTTGTGAATGATACCACTTGTTATTCAAATTGCCTATTTGCTAATGTTTACTTGAAACTTCTGAACTTCAAGTATACTTGCATTGACCAGATGCTCCGTGAATGATTTGCCTTCATGGAAATTGTGGAATTTTGGCGAAGTATATTGATGATAATAGTTGCACTTTGGTTGCTGACTGACCAGCCCATGTATGACGTGTATTGATGCTAATTAGTATTCATTCTTTATTCTGTTGTGTAGTATGTTTTGGTTATACTGGATTGGATTGTGTTTGATTATAACATTCACTTCTTATTCTGGGGTGTCATATGTTTGGTTTGACTGAATTGAATTGTGTTTGTGTTTGTGTTTGTATTGTGTTTGTGTTTGTGTATGCTGGGGACGGCGATACGTAACGCTCAGCCGAGTTATGAGAAGAGACGGACAAGAAAAACCATTGGGGACGGCGATACGTAACGCCCAAGTGGGAAATGAAAGAGAATATGAAAGTGAGAAATCCATGGGGACGACGATACGTAACGCCCAGTGGATATGGATATGAAAGTGAGCAAACCCATGGGGACGGCGATACGTAACGCCCAAGTGGGAAATGAAAGAGAATTTGAAAGTGAGAAATCCCTGGGGACGGCGATACGTAACGCCCAGTGGATATGGATATGAAAGTGAGCAAACCCCCTGGGGACGGCGGTACGTAACGCCTTGGTGGGAATTGGAAATGGAAATGGGAATGCTAGGGACGGCGATACGTAACGCCCAGCTGTGTAGTGATACTTGATAGATCTGTTGCATTGAAACCCTATTTGGTTATGAATTAATGATTGCTCGATATTGAACATTGATGTTGTTGATATTGAGTGTTTTTGTCATTTCTGATGGTCGGAGACAGAAGTGAAATACTGATAATGTAATATACCTGCGATTGAGTGATGAATTGATTGTTGGATCTTAGTTTGCATGGAATTTTTGAGTCAGTTGTAAAGTGATGATTATGCGATGTTAAATATTGATTTTATTGATACAAAATGTCTTAGATGGTTAGAATGATATCTATTGGATTGTTGAGATCTTGATGTAATATTTATTTGATCATTCACGATTTCATACAAACTTCTTTTAGAGCAAATCCGCAATTTCACTTTCAATCAGTATTTTCAGGAAACATTTCCTTCTTCTAGGCTATTTCTTTTATCTAAGAGAATTTTCTAAAAATATATTCTTAATGTCTCAAAGAGTATGATTTGGAAAAGGTTGATATTTCTATCATCGTGATGTTTTACCCAACTTTTAAATATTTCATGAGTGTCTCAATAGATTTATTTATAAAACCTAATGAATTGTGAATTCTTGAATGATTTAAATAATAACATTTCTTACCAAGATTTGGTCCTTGAAAGGAGGTTCAAAAGGAGATCTTTTCTTTAATTTGTTCCATTCCCCAAATCTCATTTTAATAAATCCTATCCTCAAATTTACTTTCTTCATTAAACTTTAACTAAACCTTTATTTTCTTTTCTTTGAACTCATGTTATATACAACACTTTGATTTTACACATTTTGCCTTCACAAATAGTGAGACATTGGGACATGACTCTAGTATAAGTCACGTTTGATGATGGGAACTCTGAAGAAGTGTTATCAGTGCATGAAGAATGTTTATTTTTGCAGTACTGGTATATGGTGTCGTGAATACAGGTTGATACTCGTAGTATATTGTCGTGTTTGCGTTAAGTGTTTGTAAAGGGAGTCAAGGGGACGGATTATTCCCGGATTCTTCTGGTATAAGTTATATTGTGAATTTATGGGATGGGTTATCCCTAATTGTATATGCGTTGAATTAGATGGCTAGTTATGGGATATGAAATCCCTAGTTTTATTTATTTGTATTGTTGGCTCTAGTGAGCTCTTGTTGAATGTGCTTGAGGCAATTAGCCTATTAATGTGGCAGAGATGGATCTCTGTATGTTTGCTGTGTGCTGGATTAGATTAGTGTTATTGGGTTTTGAGAAGGATTTGATGCTAGAGGATTTGTGGTTAAAGTGGGATTTTGGAATCCTACTGGGACTCTTTCGATTCTCACTCCTAACATTTACAGGTTGCAGACGAGCGGCTAAGGCTGAGAGTTGAGGCTAGAAGAGTTGATTCTGAATGGTATTTTGCTTTGTATCTCTAGTATAGATACCAGATACTTGTTTAGCTAGTTAATGCACTGACAGGTTATCTCTTATATTTGGCCCTACGTGGCAAAAAATGAGGTTGGGCCCCTTGTATCTACTTTTAACTTAATGTCAGTTGTATTAACGAGCATTTTAGTGAGTCCTGGAATTGGTTTTCGTATTGTTAGAACATGTTTTAAAAGTAAAAAAAATTACTAAAACCAGGATGTCACAATTTGGTATCAGAGCCTGGTTTCGGACGACCTGTTAGGGTGTGGTGTCCTAGTTCTAGGTAGAATAACCTTGAGTGGGGGTGTTTTTGTTACTCCTGGTCCGGAACAGCTGTGGCTTAGACATTTCCTCATTCAAGGGATATCATAGGTTTTTGGTTTGAGAACTATGCTATCTTTCTCACTGAGGTAATTGCACTGTTTGAACATTATGCTATTGAGACTGATCACCTCACTAGTATATTATTCAATAGAGGCAATTATGTCACTGAGTATTGGAGTATAGGTTCTCAAGTTTATGGATGAGTTTGGTGAGTGACCTTGAGTTCCAGTAGTCTGTTTGTGAGGTGGCTTTGGCCATTAGTGGGGTTTTGACCCTGTTGGCGGTTGAGTTTTGAAACCACAGGTGTGTGTGTGTGCAAATCCTTGGGGTTTGCTAGTTGTAGGGTATCCTTGGGTTGAGAAGGAACCCTAGGTTTGTGTGAGACTCTTGTTTGCCAGGGTTTGTGCTTTCTGATTGTAGTGTGCTAAAGGGGTGAATTCTTGGTGGGTAACCAGAATCTTTGGTTGTGGTAATGTACAGTATGGGCTAGGGAAAATGGACTGATGGTTTGTAATCGAAGTCATGGTCTAAACAAACCTTTGGGTTTTGCAGATCATGGGGTGCTCTCAGTTTTGGTAGAACCCTGAAAGGGGTGAGAGTTGTTAGTTGTGGGGGATACCTTTGTGAAAGTACGGCATAGAGGTCGTGGAACTCTAGTTTTAGTGGTAGATGATGGTGGATTGAATCCTTGGCGGTGAGTTAAGTGCTGATGTGACAAGATTGACTACCTGAGTGGAAATGACACTGGACAGATGAACCAGGATTGCTTGTGTAGATGAAGTTATGGAGATAGAGAAGCATGTGGTGGGAATATTGCTTTGTGGGGATGATCCATTGTTTGAAAACGAGGTGATGATGTGTTAAGTGGCAGATAGTTGCATTATGAGTTTGTTTGGCAAAGTAAATGCCTTAGAGTAAAAGATGTATATTTGGATATGATGAAGTTTATGGACAAGGGAAGTTTATGATGAGATGTAGTTGTGTAGTTTCTTCCTAGTCCCAACCCATAGTTGTTCCTTAGTAAGTTGCAGGAGTTTGAGGTGCAAGTTTTGATTTCTGTTTGGTGTTTGGGCATATTCGGTGTTCTGACACAAAAGATGCCTTTCGGTAAGGAGGTCCAAATTTTTGAGATTCTCCGTACCTTAAAGAATCTTGCAGTTGGAGTTTGAATCAAAGTTCAAAACTCTATTGAGTTTCATTGGCTTTTTCCTTCGGGGATTGAAACCAAAGAGTGGATACCATTGTGGTACTCCCATTTAGAGCTGAACCTTCACGCTCTCATTGTTGTTACGGACGAAGTGTGAAGTTAAAGCGAAATATGTGTGAATTATTGGAATTGTTTTTGTTTCTTGACCTTCTTTTCTTTTCAATTTCCTTCACTTGAGATATTTAATAGTTATGATCCTTGCCTTGTTCGCGGGATGCAAACCTTATGTGGTATGCGATGTGGTTAGTAAGAAGTGGTTGTGATATACCTCTAACGGTACCCATTGCACCTCCATAGTGCCGAAGTTTGTTCAGGGATGGGGTTAAAGCAATGGTGTTTTCCTTGTCTATTTTGTTGAAGAATGATTATGTTTTGGCTAGAGTTATTAGTTTTCTTAAAAGGATGTAATGAAGTTGGTTTATTGGTAGCTAGAAGATCGAGCTAGTGTTGAGTACTTTGGTAGATTAGTGAGTAAAGGAAGTCGTTGTGCGATTAGTCCTAGAGGGGGAGTTGAATGTTTGTGTAGAGTAACTAGAAGTGAAGGTTTGTAGTGACAAGATGATAACTATTGGTCATGTTAAGGTGGCAAAGTGAATTTGAAGCTGAACTGAGAAGGTTCGAATGACTCCTGGATCAGAGTGGTGAAGCAGAAAGTAAAGAAGTAGAGTTGAATGTTTGTGGTTCGAATGGTTGGTACATCAGAGTGCGCAACGGAAGCTTGAAGATTTTTGACCCATGAATTTCTTGATGATGGTTTAGAAAGAGGATGATGAATGGGGAAACGGAGTATTACTCAAGGATTCATTTAGATTTTGTCAGTATTGCTTTGTTGAAAAGTGGTATTATAGGAAGAGTTTTAAGAAAATGACTATTTGAGGATACAAATGGCAAAACGCAGGTCTAAGAATTTATCTGAATGGATTATAATGTTGGGAGATTGTTGAGTTGCAATGATGTGATGGGTACAACGAGCATATGAATTTCAAGTGGAATGTACAAATGCAAATGCAAGTGAATCAAGGAATCGAGAAGGTATACACAAATCAGAGGATAAGTGTAGTATTTGTGAGGAGAAATTGGTAAAGTTGGGCGAAGAAACACAAAAGTGTAAGTTTTGGGGTGTTAAGTGAGATGAAAAGATATTACATGGAATGAGAAGTTGAAATTTTCGTAAAAGCAAAGAGAGAATTGTGAGGTAATTCGGGAGAAGTTAAGAGAAAACTTATGGATTGTTTGGATTTTGACATGGTTGAAGTTGGAACTAGATGAAAATGGAAATATAATTGTAGTAGAGTTTTATGAATATGTTGTTTGAACCATAAATGGTCTTTGAGGAGATGTAAGTGTTTGGTTGTGGATGGTTGAAGGGTGACTATGAATATGTCTCATTGAAGAGAGGCAATGGTGGTGAAAATTTCGGGGACGAAATTGTATTTAGAGGGGGAGAATTGTAACGCCCCAATTTTTGAAGGACCTTTTCGAAAGAAAATAAAGTTGGAGAGGCCTAAAAGAATTATGAAAGAATAAGTTGTAAGAAGAATTTAAAGTGAAGAATCATTATATGACAGATGTATGAGATGAAGGGAGTGAAATAATGGAAATTGAAGTTATAGGG
>QANZ01029231.1:65027-107027 GCA_003254925.1 Chamaecrista fasciculata | reverse complement strand
TGTCACGACGCCTTAGACCTGAGGTCATCATTATTCCGGCGTTGCAGTTGTCAGACTTTGGCTTAGTCTAACGTTGCCCGTAGCAGGGTAGCCATAAGGGCTAAGTACGGGTTTGGTTGATTGCCGTGCTGAGGAATGTGGACTGACCAAAATTGGGATTTTGTTCCCCATTAAATTGGGAGATATCTTACTGGCGCCCTCGATGAGTCTGTCCAGGAAATGCGTGGCCACGCTAGTGAATGGGACTTACTCAAGGAGATCGAGAAAGTAAAGGTTTGGATCATGGATGACTTTCTTATGCCTGATCCATAACCAAGATATCGCAGAACAATAGGGTCGATGCCATGGAGGTACGAAGGTTAAAATCGGTTTTGGTAACAAACGATCACTCACGTGTTTTGGGTAGTCGTGATGGCTTGCTAGAGTCCGCTCACGACTTGTAGGACATAGGGATGACCAACTGCCAACTTCACGTGGGGCCTGCTGGGTCACACACGAGCAGGATTAGAACACACTTTATAAGGGACACGAATTAGGGTAATTCGTGGGTCACTCCGTGGCCTAATTTAAGACACAGAGGAAATGTCTGGGACATTATGTCTTGTCTTAAATTTTCTACAGTTTAAATAATGGTTAAAGTGTACTTTTGGTCCCATAACTTTGGCAAAGGTTTCAATTTGGTCCCATAATTTTTTTTGTTGCAATTTTGGTCCCATAACTTTGGCAAAGGTCTCAATTTGGTCCCATAACTTTTTTTGTTGCAATTTTGGTCTCATAACTTCTAAAAATGTCTCACCATTGGTCCCAAGCTGATTTCCATCCGTCCCATAACTTCACTCATATTTGCCACGTCATCATCCCACTTAGTATGTCAGATCATCTTTAGCGGCAGATAATGGATGGAAATCAGTATTGGGACCAACGATGAGACGTTTTTAAAAGTTATGGGACCAAAATTGCAACAAAAAAAGTTATGGGACCAAATTGAGACCTTTGCCAAAGTTATGGGACCAAAACAGCAACAAAAAAAGTTATGGGACCAAATTGAAACCTTTGCCAAAGTTATGGGACCAAAAGTGAACTTTAGCCTTAAATAATTGTTAAATGATTAATAGAGATTAATTATTTACAATTTAAATATTAGGAATAATAAATCAAATAATTCCTAAAAGTTAGGAGATTATTGATTTATAAAATTCCCTAATATTGGCATAGAGGGTGGCGCCTCATTTTAAGGTGATTTAATTAATAAAAATGTTTTATTAATTTAAGTCATGAGTTTGGATTTGAATTTGAAATTCAAGATTTGAATTAAGATATTGGGGTAATATTTTAATTCAATAAAGAATTTAAATTCAGAATTCAAATTTTGAATTAAAGATATTATTGTAATATTTTAATTCAAAAACATTGGGATAAAATAAGTTGGTTATGACTTCCTAATTTTAGGAGTTATTTTTGATTTATAAAATTCCCAATAATTGGAGCAACTAGGCGCCTAATCTCATGTGGGTCCCATTGGAAGATTTGATCTTCAATTTGATTCTATGAGATAGGGATTTGAATTTGAATTAAAATATTATGATATTAGATATTCAAGTCTTAAAGATATGATATTATTATAATATCATGATTTTATATTTATAAAATTACCATAATTTTGGTAATTATATAAAGGAAAAGTCGCCTAGCTCAAAAAAAGTTATGCACTCTTGTGAAAAACCCTAGCTCACTTGAGAAAGTCGAATTTCATCCTTGTTGAGAGAGAAATTTCGCCACCCACCTTCCTAGAGAGAGAAGTCGATTTTCCCCTAAGTGTTAGAGAGAGAAATCGAAAGTTGTGGGTTCTAGGGTTCTTGAGAGAAGAAGAACAAAAGGGGTTTTGTTGCTGTCTTCTACTCTGTATTACGCCACCTTGCCTGAAATTCAGAGAAGGAGTTCCTGAGTTCAAAAGCTGTAGATTCAATCCCGAGTTTCTTTGGAGAAAGAAGCAAGGAGGCTAGCACCTCGTGTTCGGGAAACTGTTCGTGTGGATCACCGGTGGAGGAAGGACGTGGAAACGGACTTCTAGACTCGCCAAGTATCACCAATCCGATTGAAAGCTTGAGGTATAACACTTTTCATATATGGTTTTAAATTCAACTAGCGGATCTCAGGGTGGGTTTCTCCTGGGGAGCGCAAGTTTTTTTTTTTTATTTTACAGTTCTTCCGCTGCGTGTTTTCCTCGGGAATTCCCAACAGAAACTTGAGGAGGAGCTTGGTCTAGACCAAATTCAAGGTGAGGAATTTCAAGTTTGGAGGACCGATTTGCTTCTAAGGTAGGATTTCTTTGTTCCCTCCTCTTTGTATCTTCTTCATCTCTTCTCTCCAATTTTGCTAATTTGGTCCCTAGGGGTTGAAAACTTGATTTCGAAAATAATGATGTTTTTGTGAATTTGATGATTGGGTTTTGTTTTATGAATGATTATTGATGAGTTTTTGAAGAGTTTGATGGAAAAATCACTTTTAAAAAGGGAATTTCGAGCTAGGGTTTGTTAGGGACTAAAATGGTGTTTTTGTGATAAATGAATGTTTGATGCATGAGTTCTGATATGAGAGTCAAATTGAGGTTGTTTGATGATTATATGATGAGTTTTGAGGCTGGAGAATATAATTTTGAAGTCTAAAATGGAGGGTTTTGGATTTTGGGATGCTTAGGGACTAAAATGACGTTTTTGGATGATTAATGAATGTCTGATGCTTGATTGGTGTGATAGGAGTTATTCTGATGTTGTTTTATGGTTAAATGTTGAGTTTTGGAGTTGGGAAACATGTTTTGATGATTGAAATGAAGAACTTTGGGCATTGGGTTGTTTAGGGACTAAATTGCCCTGTTTTCCGAGGTACTATGTTTCTGCAGAACGACCTGGAAAGAAGTGAGTATATCTTCGTATATAGATGCCAGATTTTCATGTGTGACCACTCGTTTTAAAGCTAAGAAAGAGAGAAATCCATACATAGTTTTAGTGTGCAGATTTAACGGCTGGATTGAGAGAAAAGTGGTCACGAATAGTGACAGCCGAAGTGGGAAAAAAATGCAGAATTTTATAGTTTTATGTTTTGTTTTCATTTGAGTTAGGGGGTCCCTTGGGAAGTTGTTTCCCTTATAAAATGGAAGCTAGGAAGCATGGACACTTCATTTTGAAGGCGTGTCGCCGTGTCAGACACGTGTCAGTATCCGACACTCGTATGACACCGACACGACACATATCCATAAATTTTAGAATATAAATCAATTTTTTGTAACTTTAACATCATAGGCAAGAGAAAATAATAATAGATATGACATATATTATGAATAAAAATTGTAATTTTTAATTTTTTCATAAAAAATTATGAATATTTAATTATTTATATATATAAATATATGCCGTGTCGTGTCGCGTAATTTTGAGAGTTTGACGTGTCGCTGTGTCCGTGTCCGTGTCGTGTCCCGTGTCCGTGTCAGTGTCCATGCTTCATAGAATGGAAGTATTTCTGGGTCTAAAGAGGGGGTAAATGATGAGGTTTCATTTCCACTTTCAAACTTGAATTTTATAATATGTTATAGCTTGTACTTTTCAATGTGTTCAAGAGTCGTGTGCGGCTCGAATTGTGGGAGTCCGGGGTGGCTCGAAATGTGATTGTTAGTATGAAATTAGTTGTGTAGGCCTTTGGGAGGCTTATTATATATTGTATAGGTTGTTGGAAGCTTGTGAGTGGCTTTCTTATCCCAGCCCCGCTTGAGGGTTTGCTTGTTGATGACATTACTTGCTATAAAAATCGCCTAGTTGTTAAATGTGCTTGTTGTGATATTACTTGTCGTATAAATTGCCTAATTGTTAAATCTACTTGTGAATGATACCACTTGTTATTCAAATTGCCTATTTGCTAATGTTTACTTGAAACTTCTGAACTTCAAGTATACTTGCATTGACCAGATGCTCCGTGAATGATTTGCCTTCATGGAAATTGTGGAATTTTGGCGAAGTATATTGATGATAATAGTTGCACTTTGGTTGCTAACTGACCAGCCCATGTATGACGTGTATTGATGCTAATTAGTATTCATTCTTTATTCTGTTGTGTAATATGTTTTGGTTAGACTGGATTGGATTGTGTTTGATTATAACATTCACTTCTTATTCTGGGGTGTCATATGTTTGGTTTGACTGAATTGAATTGTGTTTGTGTTTGTATTGTGTTTGTGTTTGTGTATGCTGGGGACGGCGATACGTAACGCCCAGCCGAGTTATGAGAAGAGACGGACAAGAGAAACCATTGGGGACGACGATACGTAACGCCCAAGTGGGAAATGATAGAGAATATGAAAGTGAGAAATCCATGGGGACGACGATACGTAACGCCCAGTGGATATGGATATGAAAGTGAGAAAACCCTTGGTGACGGCGATACGTAACGTCCAAGAGGGAAATGAAAGAGAATATGAAAGTGAGAAATCCCTGGGGACGGCGATACGTAACGCCCAGTGGATATGGATATGAAAGTGAGCAAACCCCCTGGGGACGTGTGACATCCTGGTTTTAGTAATTTTTTTTACTTTTAAAACATGTTCTAACAATACGAAAACCAATGCTAGGACGCACTAAAATGCTCGTTAATACAACTGACATTAAGTTAAAAGTAGATACAAGGGGCCCAACCTCATTTTTTGCCACGTAGGGCCAAATATAAGAGATAACCTGTCAGTGCATTAACTAGCTAAACAAGTATCCGGTATCTACACTAGAGATACAAAGCAAAATACCATTCGGAATCAACTCTTCTAGCCTCAACTCTCAGCCTTAGCCGCTCGCCTGCAACCTGTAAATGTTAGAAGTGAGAATCGAAAGATTCCCAGTAGGATTCCAAAATCCCACTTTAACCACAAATCCTCTAGCATCAAATCCTTCTTAAAACCCAATAACACCAATCTAATCCAGCACACAACAAACATACAGAGATCCATCTCTGCCACATTAATAGGCTAATTGCCTCAAGCACATTCAACAAGAGCTCACTAGAGCCAACAATACAAATAAATAAAACTAGGGATTTCATATCCCATAACTAGCCATCTAATTCAACACATATACAATTAGGGATAACCCATCCCATAAATTCACAATATAACTTATACCAGAAGAATCCGGGAATAATCCGTCCCCTTGACTCCCTTTACAAACACTTAACGCAAACACGACAATATACTACGAGTATCAACATGTACTCACGACACCATATACCAGTACTGCAAAAATAAACATTCTTCTTGCACTGATGACACTCTTTCAGAGTTCCCATCATCAAACGTGACTTATACTAGAGTCATGTCACAATGTCTCACTATTTGTGAAGGCAAAATGTGTAAAATCAAAGTGTTGTATATAACATGAGTTCAAAGAAAAGAAAATACAGGTTTAGTTAAATTTTAATGAAGAAAGTAAATTTGAGGATAGGATTTATTAAAATGAGATTTGGGGAAAGGAACAAATTAAAGAAAAGATCTCCTTTTGAACCTCCTTTCAAGGACCAAATCTTGGTAAAAAATGTTATTATTTAAATCAGTCAAGAATTCACAATTCATTAGGTTTTATAAATAAATCTATTGAGACACTCATGAAATATTTAAAAGTTGGGTAAAACATCACGATGATAGAAATATCAACCTTTTCCAAATCATACTCTTTGAGACATTAAGGCTCCGTTTGCTAGGAATGAATTGGGATTTACAATGTAAAATGGCACGGATTTCAATAATTTCATGTGTTTGGTATGGTAATTTGAGCTATGTAAAGTGGATTACAACGTAAAGGGATTTACATTACATAGGCCATTTTTCTTTACTTCAGATTTCTGATGTAATCCAAGTCTACCTAAGGAATTATGGTAGAATTCCTAATTTGCCCCTATCACTCCATCCCATCTTCTTCCCCTGACGGTGGNATCTTTACCTACTTTACATTCCCTCAACTACTTTTCCTTTCCCTCACAATCTTTCCCTTGTAAAACCCTTTCCTTTACATACCTACTCTACTACCAAACGGACCCTAAGAATATATTTTTAGAAAATTCTCTTAGATAAAAGAAATAGCCTAGAAGAAGGAAATGTTCCCTGAAAATACTGATTGAAAGTGAAATTGCGGATTTGCTCTAAAAGAAGTTTGTATGAAATCGTGAATGATCAAATAAATATTACATCAAGATCCCAACAATCCAATAGATATCATTCTAACCATCTAAGACATTTTGTATCAATAAAATCAATATTTAACATCGCATAATCATCACTTTACAACTGACTCAAAAATTCCATGCAAACTAAGATCCAACAATCAATTCATCACTCAATCGCAGGTATATTACATTATCAGTATTTCACTTCTGTCTCAGACCATCAGAAATGACGAAAACACTCAATATCAACAACATCAATGTTCAACATCGAGCAATCATTAATTCATAACCAAATAGGGTTTCAATGCAACAGATCTATCAAGTATCACAACACAGCTGGGCGTTACGTATCGTCGTCCCCAGCATTCCCATTTCCATTTCCAATTCCCACCTAGGCGTTACGTACCGCCGTCCCCAGGGAGTTTGCTCACTTTCATATCCATATCCACTGGGCGTTATGTATCGCCGTCCCCAGGGATTTCTCACTTTCATATTCTCTTTCATTTCCCACTTGGGCGTTACGTATCGCCGTCCCCAAGGGTTTGCTCACTTTCATATCCATATCCACTGGGCGTTACGTATCGTCGTCTCATGGATTTCTCACTTTCATATTCTCTTTCATTTCCCACTTGGGCGTTACGTATCGCCGTCCCCAAGGGTTTCTCTTGTCCGTCTCTTCTCATAACTCGGCTGGGTGTTACGTATCGCCGTCCCCAGCATACACAAACACAAACACAATACAAACACAAACACAAACACAATTCAATTCAGTCAAACCAAACATATGACACCCCAGAATAAGAAGTGAATGTTATAATCAAACACAATCCAATCCAGTCTAACCAAAACATACTACACAACAGAATAAAGAATGAATACTAATTAGCATCAATACACGTCATACATGGGCTGGTCAGTTAGCAACCAAAGTGCAACTATTATCATCAATATACTTCGCCAAAATTCCACAATTTCCATGAAGGCAAATCATTCACGGAGCATCTGGTCAATGCAAGTATACTTGAAGTTCAGAAGTTTCAAGTAAACATTAGCAAATAGGCAATTTGAATAACAAGTGGTATCATTCACAAGTAGATTTAACAATTAGGCAATTTATACGACAAGTAATATCACAACAAGCACATTTAACAACTAGGCGATTTTTATAGCAAGTAATGTCATCAACA
This sequence comes from Chamaecrista fasciculata, assembly GCA_003254925.1. Lineage (NCBI taxonomy): Eukaryota > Viridiplantae > Streptophyta > Magnoliopsida > Fabales > Fabaceae > Chamaecrista > Chamaecrista fasciculata. Next base: position 99,645 of record QANZ01029231.1, on the reverse strand, counting down.
AGCAAACCCTCAAGCGGGGCTGGGATAAGAAAGCCACTCACAAGCTTCCAACAACCTATACAATATATAATAAGCCTCCCAAAGGCCTACACAACTAATTTCATACTAACAATCACATTTCGAGCCACCCCGGACTCCCACAATTCGAGCCGCACACGACTCTTGAACACATTGAAAAGTACAAGCTATAACATATTATAAAATTCAAGTTTGAAAGTGGAAATGAAACCTCATCATTTACCCCCTCTTTAGACCCAGAAATACTTCCATTTTATAAGGGAAACAACTTCCCAAGGGACCCCCTAACTCAAATGAAAACAAAACATAAAACTATAAAATTCTGCATTTTTTTCCCACTTCGGCTGTCACTATTCGTGACCACTTTTCTCTCAATCCAGCCGTTAAATCTGCACACTAAAACTATGTATGGATTGCTCTCTTTCTTAGCTTTAAAACGAGTAGTCACACATGAAAATCTGGCATCTATATACGAAGATATACTCACTTCTTTCCAGGTCGTTCTGCAGAAACATAGTACCTCGGAAAACAGTGCAATTTAGTCCCTAAACAACCCAATGCCCAAAGTTCTTCATTTCAATCATCAAAACATGTTTCCCAACTCCAAAACTCAACATTTAACCATAAAACAACATCAGAATAACTCCTATCACACCAATCAAGCATCAGACATTCATTAATCATCCAAAAATGTCATTTTAGTCCCTAAGCATCCCAAAATCCAAAACCCTCCATTTTAGACTTCAAAATTATATTCTCCAGCCTCAAAACTCATCATATAATCATCAAACAACCTCAATTTGACTCTCATATCAGAACTCATGCATCAAACATTCATTTATCACAAAAACACCATTTTAGTCCCTAACAAACCCTAGCTCGAAATTCCCTTTTTGAAAAGTGATTTTTCCATCAAACTCTTCAAAAACTCATCAATAATCATTCATAGAACAAAACCCAATCATCAAATTCACAAAAACATCATTATTTTCGAAATCAAGTTTTCAACCCCTAGGGGCCAAATTAGCAAAATTGGAGAGAAGAGATGAAAAAGATACAAAGAGGAGGGAACAAAGAAATCCTACCTTAGAAGCAAATCGGTCCTCCAAACTTGAAATTCCTCACCTTGAATTTGCTCTAGACCAAGCTCCTCCTCAAGTTTCCTCCTCTTCTCTCTCTTCGTGGGTGCCATAAACTTTCCCCTCTGTTTTTTTTCTGTTCTCCCACGAAATCAGCTCTTAAAAACACTCCCATAATTGAGTTTTACTAAAGTTTGGGGGAAACTACACTTCTCCCCCCAAACTTTCTTATTTCTCTCAAAACCCTTCTTTAGAACATTTTAATTCACAATTTAGTCTCCCCATGTCTCATAATTGCTTCTAAACTCCTCCCCAAGCATTAACACAATTTTTTATCTATAATTATGATATTTTCAGAATTTGCAGTTTAGTCCTTCCCTCTTCTAGAAATTCCATTATTGACACTTAACTCCCTAAAAACTTATTTCTTTACCACCATAAAATTTCCCATCTCATTTACATCACATTCTTGCCCATATTGTTCTCAAATTCTTATTTTCCATAAATTACAATAACTTCTCCACTTTTCAGTTTAGTCCCTATAACTTCAATTTCCATTATTTCACTCCCTTCATCTCATACATCTATCATATAATGATTCTTCACTTTAAATTCTTCTTACAAATTATTCTTTCATAATTCTTTTAGGCCTCTCCAACTTTTTTTTTTCGAAAAGGTCCTTCAAAAATTGGGGCGTTACATTTAGAGCAGTGATGTGAAAACCGGAACGGACCGGTTGGACCGCTACCCGAAGATACAAGCGAGTTGGTTCAACCATTTGAACCGGAATGATGGTTGGACCGGAAATAACCGGCCAAGAACCGGAAAACCGGAACCAACCGCTGGACCGGACCGGCGGTTCTCAATTGTTTTTACAAAAAATCGTTTTGAGCCTTGTAAGGATCGAACCCATGCCCTTTCTTCACACTCCCAGCGCCTTTACAATCCCAACTGTGAGGCTCTGTTAGCTTTCTCTTACCAATTGTTTTACTTATTTAATAAATTAATAGATTTAATGCATCTCTTAGACCCAAAAAAAATATAGAGGGTTTATATTTAATATATTAAAAATAATTATTTATTACGTCATCCGGTCCAAACATCCGATCCGACCGATTCAACCGATCCGACCGTGAACCGAACACTTGTCCGAGTCTTTGTCCGGTTCGGTTATGACAACACTGATTTAGAGCCATAAACTCCTTATTCCCTTTCATATTTCGTATAGTATGAATGACTTCTTGGGCAATAATAACATTATCACTGCCATGGCGGCCAGGAACAAAGCTACATTGATTGGGGGATATAAGATTAGGTAAATATATCTTCAATCTGTTGGCAATAATTTTGGTAATGAGTTTATAAATGACGTTGAAGAGGGAGATGGGTCTCAAGTCTTTAATACTTTATGGGTTGTCAACTTTTGGGATCAACACAAGAAGTGTTTGATTGACTTCCCGTATATGAGCAGGATTCAAAAACACATCTTTCACAAACCTGCAAACCGAACCACCAATATTATCCCACTAAGATTGAAAGAACACTGCATGGAGGCCATCAATACCCGGCGCCTTGAAGGGCCCCATACTAAATGCCGCTTCTTTTATCTCCCTATCCGTTAAGGGTCTTTCAATATCATTAATAGACTCCCACTTCAATTTGTTAAAATTCACTGGGATGGGAATTTGAGGAGATCTTGCAACATCAATATATATTGAAGTATAAGTAATTATATGCATGTTTATAGGGGTATAAAAATAATTGAGTGTCTTGAGATAAGAGATTATTGTAAATTATAATTAAATTATTGGATAATCTTAAAACAAACGGAATTATTTAGCTTTTTCAGGAATAATCGACTTATAAGCTGATTTTGAGCAAATCCAAATTGACCCTTAATCTTAAAAAGATAATGAAAAGAAAAAGGTTAAAGGGTCATTTTGGTCCTAAATATATGTCCTACTATTTATTTTGGTCTTTTATTTTTCAAAATATCTAAATTGGTCCTAAATGTTGATAAAATATTTTATTTTAGTCCCAAACTCTTCAATATGGTCATATTTATCTCATTTCAAGTTCGAAAGTAACCAATATCTATATTTATTTATTTATACTATTATATATGTCTGAGGATCCTTCTGGTCGGTCAAAAATAATTAATTTAAAAATTAAAAAATAAGAAATAAACATGTGAAACTTGGTAATTGGCTAACTGTATAGATAATGAGAGAGAGAAAGTAGTAGATGAGATTAAGTAATTTTTTACAATTTTAAATTAAAAAATTTACAAGAAAAATAAAATGAAAATTATCAAAATTAATTTTTTAGAAAATATAATAAAATAATTTTTTTATTAATTATAAAAATTATAAAAAGGGCATGCAAAGCACACTAGCTATGAGCATGGACGCTTCATTTCAAAGCCCTGTCACCGTGTCAAACACGTATCCGTGTCCGACACCCGTACGATACACACATATTTATAAGTTTCAAAATATAAAATTAATTTTTATGACTTTAATATGACAAGAAATAGAAAATAATGACACATATAACATATATTATGTATAAATATTCTAATTCTTAAAATTTTCATCACAATTTATGAATTTTTAATTATTTATATATATATATATAAATATATGTCGTGTCGTGTCATGTAATCTTTAAGAATTTGGCGTGTTGATGTGTCCGTATCCATGTCGTATCTCGTGTCCATGCTTCATACCACACTAGTAGCTAACATTAGACCAAAATGAAACATTTTAGACTAATTTAGATATTTTAAAATATAATAAACCAAAATAAACGTGAAAAGATATATTTAAGAACAAAATGACCCTTTAAAAAGAAAAGAAAAAAAAAAAACTCTTGAATCTCCCGATGGATGATGATGGGTCTTTTAGCTACGCACGTGCAAGCAAAAGATGGTTGGTGGCAGCTAAAGCCTAAAAGGTAATGAAAAATACAAAATAAGGAACTCACGCACACGCAGTTCTATTCATTCCTCTGTTTCCTACCGTCTTGTTTTCTCAGTCGAGGCAATTCAAAACCCCCAACTCTAATCACCTAATGGCAGGTATCATGGAATCGTCTTCCCACTACTTCCCATTTAATTTCATGTATTTCATTTTTATTTGGATTTGCATGAGGTTGAACGGCTTAAATTCGGGTTTTTCTTTTTAGTTGTAGCTTGAACAATATAATATCATTGCAACGAAGATGGGTGATGAATTTATTTGTTTGCGCCCTTTGATTTGGTTTTGGTATCGAATTGTTTTCGGCTGCTATATCCTCCTATTCTACCGTAGAAGCACAAGCCTTTTGCTTTTCATGAGTCATACAATATGGACTGCAGCTGAGGTGTCTCTGATAAGACAATTAATGAATATTGAAAATAGGCTTACCGAAAATAATGATAAAAATTAAGCTGACCTTTTAGATGAGTGAATTCATGAAATTGAATACTGAAGTAAAAGTAGATGACTGAATTCATGAAATTGATTGAAGAGCGGTTGAAAGGGGGCGTGGGTGTTGGTATAAAATTAATGAAAATCTTGATTTCTTTGGTATGCTACTGTATAAAAAGAATGCAGTTAAATAATAGGAAACTTGTAATGTTAAAGGGAAATTCAAAGTTATAAGATAAAATCATAAAAAGTGACAAAAGACATTCATTAAGCTTTTATGGATCTGGAACTGAAATCTGATAAAATGGTAAATGTTTATGCAGCAACTTCGGCGAAGGTTGTCCAAAATGTTTTTGTATCACAGTGCTACCAACAGAATAGACAGTTCACTACTCAAAGTCAAGGGCACTATATTGCCCCTTATAAGCACATCTTGCTTCCCTCACGACAAGGGAAGTTGACATGGACTGGCATCTCTTCCCTGAAATTGCACACTTTGACAAAACACCAGAATGATTTTTTTATCCAGGGAAATATTCACTGCAATGGTCTGTTCTAGACTCTCATTGTTCAGGTTGATATCAAGTGCAAAAAATATGTATTTCAATACATTTAGGATAGTTCTCCTTCTCTTTGTCTTTCTCCACTCTTTCCTTACCTGCAAATCTTTATTTCAGTAATTTGATTGGGCGTACACTATCCTTTGCGTTTTAATAAAATTGGTTATATCTTGTACCATCTGGCATTGGTTATCTACTACCTTCCTAATGGATTTATTTTTGGGGACATTTGTTGCAGCATCTGCCTCTGCTACTGCAGCGCCATTTGTAGACAAAGTTGATTTTCTAAAACTTCAAAATGGCAGGTCAGTGAAAGTCTACAAGGAGTTTTTATGTTTAAATTTTAAGACCCTCATTAAGCTTTTGTTTCTGTTTCGTTTGCATATGTTTTCCCCTTCTTCCGTTCTTGATGAAGAGCTATGTTCTATACATATTGTATCTTTACAAGAAAACGTGTCTGTTATATATATAGAGAGTGGACAGTGAAAAGAAGATAAAAGGGAAAGGAGAGAGTGGCATCATAGACTGTAGTCAGTAAAAGTTCTGAAAGGTCAAAATTGGTAATAAGAAGGAAATGAGATAAGTAGAAATCTTTGGAGTGCATTCCCTCTTTCAACTTCCTAACCTATTTACTCTTTGTTTAGAAAGGCACTGAGACAATTATGACGCAATAAAAATTATCTTGATCAACATAACCTTGAGAATGTACTTTGCTGCATTTACAAAACATCAAAATGTTTGAGGGCCAATTCATTGATAACATTATAGCAATTATCAATATCATCTATTTTTCTTCTTCTGAATTACTAAAAGCATGTAGTGGAGAGATATTACGGTTTTACTGGGAAGTGGGAAGCTAATGCAAGTTGAGACAATGGAGTTATTGTTTATTTTAATACTTGATGTAAAATTTGGGGTTGTAATTGGACAAAATTGAGTTTATTTAATTTAATCAGGGACTTGAGTATAGGCTTTCAGAACAAGAGATATCTTATTCCATACTGTAGTATTCTCAGCAGATTAGGATTTCTTTTTTAGTTTTGCCAATTTATAGGCCAATCAAATGGATTATTACCCTGATTATTATTGATGATTTGATATATTGAATTTGAGTGTTTTTGTTCATCTTTTTTATCCAGTTCCTGTAATACATCACCATGCTTCTGTCTGTAGAAGCTCTTGTTTTCACCCACTTTTATATAGTCAGACAGGGTCTTACTTCCGAAGGCTGATGTTGTTATGTATGATGTAATTTTAAACAGTGATATTCGTGGTGTGGCCATTGATGGTGTTGAGGGAGAGCCTGTTAACCTCACTGAACCTGTTGCTGAAGCAATAGGAGCGGCCTTTGCCGGATGGTTAGTAGAGAAAAAGAAGGCAGATGTCTCTAAGCATTTGAGAGTTTCTATTGGCCACGATTCCCGAATATCTGCAAAATCCTTACAGGTCTAGATTGTTCTAATTCACCTTTGGTGATTTGATATACCTTGTTCCAATGCTCCTATTAGGGCCCTGATGATTATTTTAAATTTGAAATTGTCTAATAATTTAATAATAAAATATGATAATACAAAACTCTACTGTTTTTATATATATAGCATTCATGTGCCATGAACAAAATGAAGGTGAGTTCTATTGCTTGATAATGTTATTGTCAATCTAGGGCTATAGTATGTTGGGTATTGATTTTAATTCTTGTAGTCTGAAACCTCTCTGTTTGATCTCTGAATAAGTTGAGAAATTTCATTTTAACTTGATTTCTTTGCTAGGCTTTTGCCTTTTGCAAATGGAAATATATAAAGTGATGCTTCTGGAGATCTTTCTTTGGAACCCTCTCAAGTTGAAGTGCATTCATATAAATAGCTTATCATATTGTACCATATCTGTTTATTAATTACTTTGTCATCAACTTACCAAATTTCAGAATGCGATTTCTCGAGGTCTTGCTGGTGCTGGGTTGGAAGTTGTTCAGTATGGGTGGGTAATGTTTATTTTTCTTAAATTAAGTACCTGATCTGTTGACTTTTATACTAAGACCAGCGAAATCAGTTGTCTTTAGGGTGTGCGCCTTGTGGACTTGAAAGGAATAGGAAAGTTCATTTGAGACAATAAGGCCTTAGTTTTGAATTTATGGTTTTGTAATACAATACAATGGTTCATGCATACACATGATAGCAGTGCCCTCTTTCTCTTATATTTATTGCACTAAAGCAAATATAAACTAATAGATAAACACAAAGATAATAATAAGAGATAACTATATGACACCTTCCACAAAATAAATTCCAAGGCTTGTAAATAATAATGAACACCTAATCCTTTTGCAATATACTACTTAATTGGTAAGACCTATCTATGAGTAATTTATAGGTGTCACTATTGCATAAATACTTCCAGGTTGGTAATTCTGCTAATACTGGTTTGTTTTGAAGAAGCTTTAACAATAGTTGATCAAACTGATTTTTGCTGAGTGTTTGTTTTACTTGTTTGTCTAATCACCTCAAAATGGAAACTGGCTTGAACCACTTTCACATTTCAAAAGTATAAGAAATGCTGGAGTCCAGTAATTTCTTGTTTGATCTTTCATGTATAGCCATCACAAGGCAAGTCATTTTGTGCAAGAGCTTCAGATTAGTTCACTGCTTCTTTGTCAGACATAATTGCGCAAGCTTATATTCTATTTTGATGTCTACCATTCCTTGAATTTATCCCATCATTGATGCTTCTCAGTATTTTCTCCTAGCTTTTTGATGTTCAAATGAACCTGTATATTTTGTACCTTTTTGTAGATTAGCATCTACACCAGCCATGTTCAATAGCACTCTCACAAAGGATGATGCATTTTTTTGTCCTGTTGATGGGTCCATTATGATAACAGGTATATTTTGAATTCATGAATTGATTACTTTATTTCAACCTAGAAGCTTAAGCTTAGGTATATGGAGCCCTAGACTCCATGGAATTGCATTTTACCTTTAACATGCTCTATTATTTAATGTCCCCATTGGCTTTATATGAGATACTGATTCTGTCATGTGAGGGGCTTAAATGATTGTTATGTGAGGAAATAGACAGACACTGGATTTACACACTTTCTAGGGTTCATCATCCAAGTGGGTTGTGCCTATCTTTCATTGATTCTTCTCACATGACCCTATTATATAATCCTGTCAAATATGTTGATTCAAATTCCACTTACTCAAATACTAGGTCAATAAACTTTTCAATTCATACCAAAAGCAAAGGTTGGCAAATAAGTGGGTTTGGTTTGGGTCATATAAGGTTAGAATCACTTCTAACCCAATTAACCATTTGTTATCCAAATGGTTGTGGATAACCCCGTGATTCATTGCCTCATTAGATTGGAAACCTTCCTCATCCCTAGCAAGAATGTATGAAATTGACAGCCTTATTTTTAACTATCAACTAAGCATTATTGTTCTCTTTTCCCCAGAAACATTTAATAGTCCATATGCTACTTTAATAAGATTACTCTACCACTATTGTCATTAATCATATAATTTAAATAATGATGGGCCTGGTGGTGCAACTACTAGCTTAAAGACTTACAAGAGAAGAGGAATCAAAGCTGGGCCTAATGAAAATGGGCTTGCAGCAAATCAGAATGAGGTGAACAATGGGAGAGTTCTGGCCTCTCGAATGCTAGTCTATGTTTCTATTTTATTGCTAGTTTATGGTTCCATAGCCTTTTGATTCTGCTATTTTCTCTTAATCAACTGCTACTAGTGACCATTTGAATGCAATTAAATGGCCGTTTTATGTGGAGCATCCAAATCAAACTTTTTTTTGGACAACAAGTTTGATTTTACATCTTCAAAAGAAAGTGAATCAAAATTAGCACTATACAACATAATCTCTTGAAAATGTCTATAAGAGGAAGGAAGAGATACAACCAATAGGACAACTTTGTCCTCATCTTCTATTTTGACATCTAGATTTTCCAAATCAATAAGTAGAGAATTGAATTCATCTAGATGATTTCTTATTGTAGATTCAGCCATTTTGAGTGGAAAAGCCTAACTTTGAGTCTAAGCTTGTTAGCTAGATTCTTTGTCATGTAGAGGTCCTCCAATTTGTTCCAAATGTCGGCGGTAGTAGTCTCTTTAATCACTTCTCGCAATACCTCTTCAAAAAGACAAAGTTGGATGGCTGCAAGTGCTCTTCTATCAATGTGACTCCATGTTTCTTCATCCATGGAGGTTGGCTTTTTAGCTTTCTCTTTAAGGGCTCTGTACAGCCCATTTGTGGTCAGCACAGCTGACATTTGCACCTTTCAAATGGAGAAGTTGATGTGCCCATCAATCTTCTTTATGTCACACCTAGCAATGGCTGACAGTAGTCTCCAAATCTTGTTGCCAAGAACCTGCCTCTGATAGCACTTGTAGAGTTTACGAACCTTTAGGGCACAAAAGAAACACAAAAATGTAGGTTTCTTGGACTGGGCAACAAGAACACAAAAACAGAGAATTTAGAGAAGAGAGGTGAGAAAGCAAGAAGAGAGAAGAGAGAAGAGAAAGTGAGGGAAATAATTCAGGCACTTTTATTCCACCTTTAAACTGAATGATACAATCAGTGTGTATGCCTAGAGGTCATAATGTAAGGTATTTATAACTCATACCTTTGCAACAACTTTGATAAGTGAGAGAAATTGTGTTGTCTTATTCATGAAAATGATAGGGTATTTATACAAGAGTTTTCAATCTATTCTAGGAAACAAGATAAATGAGAATAAATATTCAGCTACAATCAATCCCTAATTGCTATACAATCAATTCCTAATTGATATCCTAATTAATACAAATATTCACAACACTCCCCCTCAAGCTGGAGCATATATGTCATATGCACCAAGCTTGCCACATAGATATTTAATTCGAGGACCTCTGAGAGATTTAGTGAGAATATCTGCCAGCTGATCATTTGAATTAACAAACCGAGTAGCAAGGCATCCGGACTGAATCTTCTCTCTAATAAAGTGACAATCAATTTCAATGTGTTTGGTCCTTTCATGAAACACTGGATTTGAGGCAATGTGCATAGCTGCTTGGTTATCACATACCAGCTCCATTTTGTGTATGTCTCCAAATTTCATCTCTTGAAGAAGTTGTTTCAACCATACTAATTCACAAGTTGCTAAAGCCATAGCCCGATACTCAGCTTCTGCACTAGACCTTGCAACCACATTTTGTTTCTTACTTTTCCAAGAGACTAGGTTACCCCCAATTAAAACGCAATATCCAGATGTGGATCGCCTATCATCTGGTGAACCAGCCCAATCAGCATCTGAAAAGGCAACAATTTGGGAGTTTCCTTTATTCTCATATAATAATCCCTGTCCTGGCGCTCCTTTAATGTAGCGAAGAATCCGAACAACCGCATCCCAATGACTATCACATGGTGATTGTAGAAACTGACTGACTACACTCACAGCAAACGATATGTCTGGACGAGTGATAGTGAGATAATTCAGTTTTCCCACAAGTCTTCGATATCTTTCAGGATTGTTTATCAGCTCCCCCTGTCCTGGATAGAGTCTAACATTCGGATCCATTGGAGTTTCAATTGGTTTGCAATTCATCATGCCAGCCTCTTCTAACAAGTCAAGTGCATACTTCCGTTGTGAAATGGCCACACCAGTACTTGATTGGGCAACCTCAATTCCCAGAAAATACTTGAGCTTTCCCAAATCTTTAGTTTGGAAGTGGTTACACAGATGTTGTTTGAGTTGGGCAATACCTTCATCATCATCGCCTGTGATAACAATGTCATCCACATATACGACCATGTAAATGCACTTGCCATTTGCAGTATGGCGAAAGAAGACTGTGTGATCCGCCTCACTGCGAGTCATCCCAAAATCTTGAATTACAGAACTGAATCGGCCAAACCAAGCTCTTGGGGATTGTTTGAGACCGTAAAGAGAGCGGCGAAGTCGGCATACTTTCCCATACTCCCCCTGAGCAACAAATCCAGGTGGTTGCTCCATATAGACTTCTTCTTCTAGTTCACCATGAAGGAAGGCATTCTTAATGTCAAGCTGATAAAGTGGCCAGTGACGAATAGCCGCAATTGATAAGAAGACACGAACCGAAGCAATTTTGGCAACTGGAGAGAAAGTATCACCATAGTCCAAGCCAAAGATTTGGGTGTATCCCTTGGCTACCAAACGAGCTTTGAGTCGTTCAACCTTTCCATCTGGACCAACTTTGACTGCATAGACCCACCGACAACCAACCGGAGACTTTCCAGGAGGAAGAGAAACCAAGTCCCATGTACCATTGGAATGTAAAGCAGACATCTCATCAAGCATGGCTTGCCTCCACCCAGGATGTGCAAGAGCTTCATCTGTAGTCTTAGGAATAGAAACAGAGTCCAAAGAAGACACAAAGGCATAATATGGAGTAGACAAACGATGATAGCTCAAGAAATTATAAACAGGATGAGGATTACGAGTGGAACGAATACCTTTATGAATGGCAATCGGAGGACTTTCTGGTGGAGGTTGGATCGGAGCAACGAGTGGAGCCGACAAAGGTTGTGAGTCAGAAGGAGGACCTGTGGTGTCGGGACGCGGGCGGCGATGATATGTCTGAAGAGGAGGACTAGGTGGTTCCTGGAGTGAAGGTTCTGGGAGAACAGGAAGGACTTCAGTCGCAGGAGGACTAGAAGACACATGTGACTCGAAGAATGGAGTAGACTCAAAGAAGGTCACATCAGGAGAGGTGAAACACCTTTGAGTTGCTGGACAATAACATCGGTAGCCCTTTTGGAGTCGAGCATAGCCGAGAAAAATACACTTGATGGATTTGGCCGTGAGTTTATCTTTTCCTGGGGTTAGATCATGCACAAAACAAACACAACCAAAGACACGAAGAGGAAGATGATAAAGAGGATCATTAGGAAACAACAAGGAATGAGGGATTTGATTATTTAAAGTTGATGAAGGCATGCGATTGATCAGGTAACATGCAGTAAGAACTGCGTCACTCCAGAATTTGGTAGGGACATTATTATGAATAAGTAAAGTGCGAGCTGTTTCAATAAGGTGACGATTCTTACGTTCGGCTATCCCATTTTGTTGTGGGGTATAAGGACAAGATGTCTGATGTAGAATTCCCTGAGAGGTCATAAAGGTCTTAAAGGGTGTAGACAAATACTCCTAAAGGGTGTAGACAAATACTCCTTAGCATTATCAGAGCGCAAGATAGAAACAGAAGTGTTAAACTGAGTTTTGATTTCAGCACAAAAACTTTGGAAGATATCAAAAACCTCAGAACGAGATTTCATCAAATACAACCATGTACAACGAGAGTAATCATCAATAAAGGTTACGAAGTACTGAAAACCAAAAACAGAAGGCACACGAAAATGATATAAGCTATATTAACTAACTAACTGAAAATTACATAAGCTATATTAAACAGCAAATGTAAAACAAAACAGAAATAACCACCTAATAGAATAACCACAAAACTGAAACTGTAATAGAATCAGTACCAAATTATAACATTCCGGGATACCAAAATCGCAATATGTTAGATTGAATAGTTTCATTTTCTTGCCATTTTAATATAAATATTGCAAGTATTATATACCATTTCTTGTTTACTACTTTGTGGTACAAATGCTACTCTAGAAATTGCGATAACTTAAAAATTGTACATGGATATACTAGTTTTGAATATTATTCATCCACTAATTATTAAGTGCTCTCTTCTATGAACAGCAAGTCATCTACCTTTCAACAGGAATGGATTTAAATTTTTCACAAATGGTGGTGGGCTTGGGAAGGCTGACATTAGAGACATTTTAGAGCGAGCTGCAGACATATACAATCAATTTACAGCTGAGATTTTAATGAATTCAGAAGAAAAGGCTTTGAGATTCATAAAGAGAGCAGATTACATGAATGTGTATACATCTGATTTGGTGAAGGCAGTCCGCAAGGCGGCTGGAAATATTGGTATGAATTCCCTGAAATAGTGTATCAAAGTTAATATATTTTTGGGATATCAATATCCGGTTTTTCATCAAATGAAGTGAAGTTAATAGAAGCACATTGTCCCATACGAAGTCTTTCTATTATATTATAGATCTTCTTTTGCTGATTTGTCAATTTTATGATTTGTGTGTGTGTGTGCGCACTCGCATGCGTGTATGTATGTATGCTATACGTTATCTTCTTTAGTAACATTTTTATGATATTATCAATCTACAGAGAAGCCGTTAGAGGGATTCCATATAGTTGTGGATGCGGGTAATGGGGCTGGAGGATTTTTTGCCGTAAGTAGTCTCTATCATCTCCCAACGTTTTTTTTGTGAATATTTTTAGTGTTAAAGTTTTTTTCTAGTATAAAGGGATTTCCATTCCTATTATAGAACCCTAATCTTGTATATATAGCCCTCTCTTTTAATGGAATATACATAAAATATTTTCAAAATCTTTTTCTTATCTAATTTCATGCTATCAAAGCCTTAGGGTTCTTTTGGCATTTGTAGCTGTTTGAAGTTCAAAATAGTGCAGAACATCACTGCACATTAGGGCCTAGAATTTCTGAGCATCCGTTTGTTACATCGTTGGCATAGGAGGAAAGGGGAGGTTCCAACCGGCCAATTCTCGGATTCCAGCATTCGGTTGCTGACTCGGTCTCATTATTTGGCTTTCAGCGTGTGATGTTTGGCAATTTGCTATTCCAACCACCATTTCTTTTATTTGAGGTTATTGATTGGGCCTCGTTCGGTTTGTCGTTCCAGAGTGTGCTTTTGTACTCTGTTTGCTGTGCTTTTGTGGTGGATTTTGTTGGTCTGAATATTGTATTATTGTTGATCAAGCTCATTCGTGTCTCCATTGATAGTTGTTTAAGACTTATTTGTTCTCATTTAGTATCTTCAAGATTTCTTTAGATGGCCAGTAAGGTTGTTCGCGTTCCTTGTCCTCATGTTTTAGCTATTGCTGAATCAGGTAAGTCCACTATATGTTTGCTTTCATCATCCTCTAATTGAGTCATTGATTCAGGACCTATAGAGCACATGATCGGTAATCCAAAACTCTTCTCTACCATTCAAACTTATTCTTCCATTTCTCACGTTACCTTTGCAAATAGTTTCACTTCGCGTGTCCTTGGCTCAAGAATTGTCAATCCCAATCCCTTCTCTTTCCTTAAATTTAGTATTAAGTTTATCCAATTTTTTTATTTTATTGGATTTTAGTTAGTAAACTCACTCGTGACTTAAATTGTGTTATGTCATTCTTTCCCGATCACTGTCTAATTTAGGATCCTACTACAAAGTAGATCATTGTTAGAGGTAGTTAGACTGAGTGGTCACTTTTGCACTTGAGTAGCCCAAACTTCATCACTACCTTAGTAAATCTTCTGGACGAAGCACTAGGACTTTGTTTCAACACGTACAGTGATTTATCAAGACTTGGGGCCATTAAAGTACTTTTTGGGAATTTAAATTATGAGGAGCAAGAAAGGTATTTTTCTATCTCTGAGAAAATATAGTCTTGACCTATTAGCAAAAACAGGAAAGTTAAGAGCTAAGCCTTGCAGCACACCAATGACCCTAGGCTTGCAGCTCTTGAAGGATGATAGTGAACCATTTGAAGACCCTGAGAAGTATAGAAGATTCATTGGGAAATTAAATTATCTCACAATTACTCGCCCTGATATTGCTTATTCTGTTAGCATTGTTAGTCAGTTTATGTCCTGTCCAACTAATTGCCAAGCATTGGAACAAATTCTTGGTTATCTGAAAGGTGCCCAAGGACGTGATTTGTTGTATGGAAACAATGGGCACACTAATATTGAGTGTTTCTCTTATGCAAATTGGGTAGGTCCAAGGCGGACAGGAGATCTACAACTAGATATTGTTTTTGTGGGAGGAAATTTGATTTCATGGAAGAGTAAGAAACATAATGTAGTCTCCCGTTCTAGTGCAGAATCAGAGTATAGGGCTGTGGCTTAGACAACAAGTGAGGTTGTGTGGATACAACTTCTTGGAGAAGTTGGATTGAAGACTTCGCTACCTAAACACATTGAGATTGGTTGTCATATCGTTTGTGAAAAGATTGAGGAAAAGTTAATTTTCACAGCATATGTCAAGACTGGAGACTAGTTAGCAGATACTTTCACTAAAGCCTTAAATGGGGTGAGGGTTGATTATATTTGTAACAAGTTGGGCATGATCAACATCTGTGCTCCAACTCGAGGGGGAGTTTTAAGGATTGTACATAATTAGTCATGTAATCAACTAGTGTGATTTCTAGGGATTAGATTATAGCTAGTATCAAGGGATTTCCATTCCTAATATAGAACCCTAATCTTGTATATATAGTCCCCTTTTGTTAATGGAATATACATAAAATATTTTCAGAATTTCTTTTTCTTATCTAATTTCGAAAGGGAACATGCAAACCGGAAGAATAAAACCTTCTCATCAATATACTATCAACTAAAGCATCTGGTTTTTCTGCGCTTAATTTGACAGTTGTTAGAAGTGCACTGTCGAAATGATGTTCACACAATTTGTCAGAAAATCAATTGGAAGAAAGTACAGGATGGGTATTGCTGCACGAGAGTGGATCCTCTACAGTCTAAATTTTCTGCAGTGTAGAGAGAGAATGGAAGAGTTAGAGAGAGAAGTGTGGGTCCCACTAATTTTTTCTCTCTCTACACTGTATGAAAATGCACTAAAGTGAGACTGCAGAGGATCCAGGTCATTGCTGCACCTTGTAAAATGTGACATACATCTCCCTTTTCTAAACAGCTAGGCTGGATGCATGAATGCTTAATTTAATTTCCCTGGGTCTCTGACTGTCTCACTAATAAATCTTAGAAAGTTGAGTTTGTACTTTATGAGTTGAACTTTGTTGCCCTGTTAAGTCATCAAACAGATTTAGTTAATTATTTGTGTTTGATTAACATATTTGACTCACTGAAATTGATATTAATCTGGTACTGTAAAATTGCATACAGATCTCACATATAAGAATTTTAAACTTCCACTAGTTACTCATAAGCAAAAATCTGACTCCCCTTCCTAGCTTCGTTTCTTTTCTACAGTCAAATATGTAAATGTACTTGACTGTAAAATAAAATCATACTGAACTTTGTAACTTGCTTTCTCTAAATAGGTTATTAGTGCTTGCATACGTTTTAATGATAGATGTTTCTTATTTATGATTAATCAGGCAAAAGTGCTTGAACCACTGGGTGCAATTACTTCTGGAAGTCAATTTTTGGAGCCAGATGGTAGTATCTATCTTTGGAGGAATGGTTGAGCTGGGTATAGTAATTGTGAAATTAAGTATGAATTTATTTTTGATTCAGGCTTGTTTCCGAATCATATCCCCAATCCAGAGGACAAGACAGCAATGAAAGCTATAACCCAGGCTGTCCTTGATAACAAAGCTGATCTTGGAATTATCTTTGACACAGATGTTGACAGGTAAAGCTTTTTCTCACTTATGGATGTCATTAACGTCTTACTTCTTTGTTTTGGAAAATAAAATAAAATAATCACTTTCATCTAGATCTGCTGCTGTGGACTCCACTGGCCAGGAATTCAATCGGAATCGTTTAATTGCCTTAATGTCAGCTATTGTACTTGAGGAAGTAAGGCTTTTCTAAGCTATCTTTCATGTAGTTCTTACAAGTTCATCTGAGGTTTGTGTAAATATCGCGTCTTACTTGATCTTTTCCTTTTGTCATTTTCTGTAGCATCCTGGAACAACTATTGTCACGGACAGTGTGACTTCTGATGGTCTCACCACATTTATTGAGAAGAAACTTGGTATGAAGGAATTTAATCTGGCATAATCATAAGCTATTTCCATCCCTATATCTGTCAGTCACTAAAATAATTTAAACCTTTTCTTTGTTTCAATTTGAATTTCATAGTAATCTTATTTAAAAAATGTGTAGTAACTTGCTAGCTGATATTTCTTCTAAGGTGGCAAACATCACCGGTTCAAGAGGGGCTACAAAAATGTGATTGACGAAGCAATTCGTTTGGTGAGATGCGCAGTTCTGCAGTTGTCTATTAAGCAATTCTATAAACTGTATGATATTCTTAGTCAAGTGAGGAAGGCCTTCCATGGGTTCTTTACTGCACTATTTTGTGGAATTTGGACCTTATAAATTTTGATTAAGTTTCGTACTTTTGGTTTAGAAAGGTCTTATTACTTGTCCATCTTGTTCTGTCAGTTATTGACATATAGATAAGATGATAACAGAAATTATTGCCTAGACACTTAGCTTCCTTATTATTATTGAACTTTCAATTTCTATTTTCCATGTTTGAAGTTAAAAATGTGGCTAATAAAGCAAATTGCTGCTAACAGAATTCAGTTGGTGAGGAGTCTCATCTGGCAATTGAAACCAGTGGACATGGGGCTCTCAAGGAGAATCACTGGCTTGATGATGGTGCATACTTAATGGTAGGATTTTATAAAAGTTGCATTACCTAGTCAACACTGTTCATTGAGAATTTTATCATTTTGGTATCCAAAACCATGTCTTCTCAATTTGGTTGAATGTCATCTAGCTTTTTACATCTTTACATTGCATTTTAAATGTATGGGATTTTAGGAAGGATCTCCTTGAAATGAATTAAAGGAGTTAGCTGTTTAAAGCATCACTCAATCTAAAAGTTTAAGATGTTAAATTATAGCCTAGAGTATGTTTGGATGAGCCTGAAAGATGTATACTGCTGTTTAAATTTCAGCAGTGTCCATCTCTGCATTCTCTCTCCTCATATGGATACTGCTGAAAGGTATTTGTAGGCAGTTACAGTAGCCTGAAAGAAAATATTGAGAATTTTTGGTGGGAGAGATCTGGCCTCTCGAAAGCCTGAAAGAAAGCAAGTGGAGTTCAAAAGTTGTGCGGTTGAAGAAAGAGCGGACTCAAAGAAACCCAAAGAAGACTGAAGTCCAGTAAACTTCATCTCTGTTGCAGTTGTTGGGCATACCCCATGGTTACATGTTTTGATGGGAAGTGCTCACTGCTGCACGTTCTACCTACCCATTGTCCAT
The DNA here is from genome assembly GCA_003254925.1 of Chamaecrista fasciculata. NCBI lineage: Eukaryota > Viridiplantae > Streptophyta > Magnoliopsida > Fabales > Fabaceae > Chamaecrista > Chamaecrista fasciculata. The sequence goes on along the minus strand of QANZ01029231.1, from coordinate 81,521 downwards.
CTATCTCTCTGCATTATGTTTATTTATGCTTTATTTTTGTTTATGTCAGTTCATAATTACTGCTGTATCGGCATGTTCCCATAGATTAGGCCACGTTCTATGTTGCTGATGCTTCGTGCATTAATTGAGGAGTTGCATCTATCTATAAATACTCCTCTTATCACTGTGTAAAGCATTATTACAATTTATGAGAACTGTTCCATATTTTCCAAGTGTTATCCCTTGTGGTTCCTTTTATTGTTTTTTCTTGACTCATATCACTTTCCATTTCATTTTTTTAAGGAATTGGCCGTTTGTCTGTATGTAACATGCAGGTTAAGATCTTAAACAAACTTGCCTCGGCAAGAGCTTCAGGAAGTGGTGGTGGAAGCAAGGTGTTGACCGATTTAATAGACGGACTTCAGGAACCAGCTCTCTCTGTGGAATTAAGACTGAAGATCAACCAAAATCATCCAGATCTCAATGGAAGGTAAGTCACTGCCGACAGATTCCCTGTTATAATGCATCCATATGCTTATATTTCAGACCCACTAAGAAGCTAGAGCTTTCAGATCCTTTCGGGATTATGGAGAAGTTGTGCTGAAGCACTTGGAGAACTCAATTAGCTCAGATCCAAAGCTACAAAAGGCCCCCATAAATTATGAAGGGGTATGCATAACCTTGTTTATTGCTAGATTTGGAATTGTTAACATTAATTATAATGAATCTTCAAGAGTGGTAAAACTATTATGATATAGGCTAGATCATCAAATGGAAAAATAGTAAAATACAGATCCATTGTACGCTAATAGTCTAATCGGTTTGCTGGGTTTCATTGCGTTCCAAATTATTTTCATTTACTGTTTTTCCATTCTAATTGCAAATCAGGTTCGGGTTTCTGGTTACGGTGGATGGTTCCTTCTTAGACTCTCGCTCCATGACCCTGTCCTTCCACTTAATATTGAGGTAAGAGTTCTTCATAGCCACTCATTAGATGCACCTTCATTATAACTACCAAACCACCAGTGTATTTTGGTCCAAATTGCAATTGTGTTACTGCAGACATTTTCCTTTGGCCAAAGTCCTATTTTGGTCCCTCATGTTTGCTCAAAGTTCCGTTTTGGTCCCTCAAGTTTTTTTCGTTCTGTTTTGGTCCCTCAAGTTTCTAAAAAGTTCCACCGTTAGTCCTGACTCTTTTCCATCCACTTTTTCGGTTAAGAAAAGGGAAAACAAACTAACTTTCATCTCCCTACAATTATGCTCTTTTACAAAAGGGAAGGACTTTAATGCAAAAGAGAAAAATTGTTGTGAGATGAAAGTTAGTTTTTTTCCTTTTTTTTTAACTAAAAAAGTGGATGGAAAAGAGTCAGGGACTAATAGTGGAAGTTTTTGGAAACTTGAGGTACCAAAACGAATCTTGAGCAAACATGAGGGACCAAAATAAGACTTTGGCCTTTTCCTTTTATATATATACCTTACAATCAGTAGTAAACCTACTGTGATTACATTGCAAGTTGCCAATAATTTTGTATGAATATTCTTTATACTGTAGGCACCAAGTAATGAAGATGCTATAAAGCTTGCACTTGCTGTGGTTGCAGCCGTTAAAGAGTTTGCAGGTTTGGATACATCTGCGTTGGACAAATTTGTAGGACCATCATAATATTGATGGTTCATTGCCTGAGAGGATTGTTTGTTTGGTACTGGAATACTTTTGCTTGTTGTAAACCCCCATAGGCTGCACTGAGTGAATAAAATTGCTGAGAATTTGGAGTATCTCCATGAACATTCCGGATGTCAAGAGTATATGAGTACTTGACTTGTCCACAACTGTTTTTTCTTTTGTTATAAATTAATTGTGTGGTGAATTTAAAAGTGAAGGTAAAAAAAAAATGTCTTATTGTATTAGCAACATCAATGTTTCCATCATTTTGTAGTTTCAATGCAATAGAAAACAACTATAAATACTTTGACTACAAAGAATTCCAAACACAGCGGAAGAATTTTGCACAAGATTTAGTGACTCTACATAATCTATTTTCTTTGGATAAGTACCCATCAATTCTATAAAACTTGCAAAATATTTATATAGGCAAAATCGATATCATTGGCACACAATTCTATCATGTATTTAAATCCAAGCAATCTCTAATATTTAGAGAAGTAGGAAGATTAGATCTCCATCATAATTTATTAATAACTACATACTCTTTACCTCTATTGAATTTGATAACATATGAAAGTGCTTGAATGAATTCAAACAAGCATGAATGCACTTTATTTAACTTCTCTTGCACTTTGGTATGAATCAATGTACCAGCGACAAAGATACTGCCTCCGACATCAAAGAAATAGTCCAAAGACTAGTAAAAACATGTAAAGTTTTGTAGAAATCATGTGGCTTGGACAAATATTTAACATTCATGCATGCAAACATCTTTCCAACATCCGTTGGCTTGACAAATAACAACATTTAGATAATATATATATTGTCAAGCCAGCATTTAGATAATATATATAATAAATGAACACTAAAATAATCCATTAGATTACCACTGTGATGTCTTAACAAGCAACTTTTTCATATAGCATAAATGCATCCAAATTCTATTTTCATGAAACAAAAAACCTATCATACATAGAATTTAGGTCAAAGTGCAGTTTGATCCCATAACTTTTTTTGTTGTACTTTTGGTCTCGTATCTTTGCTCAAGTTGTAGATTTGGTCTCGTATCACTTTTCATCCCATATTTTTTGGTCAGATTACAAAATTGGTCTCATATATTTTGCAAAAAGTTCCACCAGGCCCAAAGATGAGGTCGATTTTGTACTTGACTCAAAGATATGAGACCAATTTTGCAACCTGATTAAATTATATGGGACAAATTCTGCTACATGATCTAAAGATATAAGACCAAAAGTGCAACAAAAAACGTTATAGAACCAAATTGAGATCAGAGCAAAAGTTAATGGAATGGGACAGAGGTTAATGGAATGAAATTTTGGTGTTTGGTTGTGGTTTTAATGACATTGAAATTCTCTTGATATCTGTGTTATTGGAGAATAAGGTATTGAAGGAGGGACCAAAAAATAAATAACATGGATTGAATTGTATATTTTTTGGGATTTAATTGTATATTTTATATTTTTTCAATTCAATCCCAAAATATACCTTAATTGTAAATAACATGGATTGAATAGTATATTTCCGATTATATTTTTTCAAGATTTTTTTTAAAATTTTGACACTACAAAAAGTATTACCAATATAATCCAAAAAATAGAGAAAGGATTACCAATATATCAAAAATCGATTATTTTGATGACTCAAATGTAACGTCCCTAATTAAATTAAAGGCTAAACTTACAATATAAGTAAGAATCCAAGTTACATGGCCTTCAACGAAAAAGCGAGCAATTAAAATCTTGCTCTACAATTCTACAACTCGAGTTAGAAAACTAAAAGCTAACTAGATATATATGAGGCTCAGTCTCAGAGCAGCCACGCAGGGCCCAAAATAGATGGTAAGAACTAAAAAAAACCTAAACTGCACTACTATAAACCTACACTGAATAGGAATTCCCACAGTAGATGAGAATCCTTCAAGCAAAACCACACGAGACCCTTTGCCTAGTACCCATCTTTCCTGCAACACAAAACTGAGGGGAGAGTAGGAGTGAGAATTCGAGGGAATTCTCAGTAGGATACGAGATCCCACTTAACCACAATCCATAAGACAAATAAATAATTCCATCATCTCAACAAAATCCATAGAGTTCGACAACAATTTACAAAGCATCAACTTACCTACTCAAAATATAAACACAATGCAATACTAGAAATACGAGACCCCAAGAACGAGTAAAAACCCAACTTACAGAATTTTAGTACAATAACACTCAATAATAATCATTTATAAAATATGTATCATAAACAAAGTCAATTCACTTTAGTATCAAGTACATTCACAAGCGCACTAGGCATCAATGAGTATTCCACAATACTAGCACAAGCCATAATCAGATTTAGCATTTACATTCATGAACAAGTATTAACTAAATCACCAAAATATGGCAAGCAACAGAGCAAGTAACCATGTTTAAGTCCTTCAACACCCTGACTAACTTCATACCCGATAACAAGTCTGTCTGCCCACCACCCGGGCCCTTATATCCCCAAAATAATATTGGCCACCACCCGGCCCCTTATACCCCCAAAATAGTATCAATCACATTCATATGTGCAATCCACAATTTAACAATTCAATTCATTCACTCAATGTCAATTCCACATATAAACAAGAGTAACACAATTCTCTTGATATCATAATTAACATCATTCTCTTATTCTCATAAGTAACAAATTTCACTAACAATAATTTATGTTCAACACTATGCCCATAGCAAAACATTTACCAATTTCAAAAATAATTCACAAGTATAATTCATAACAGAAAACTACTTCTCATTCAAGAGTCACTAGTTCATCACTTAAAAACAAGCTCATGTTAACACAGTAACAACTTCAAAGGAACACCATCAAGCTTCAAAGCACCAATTTTATATTACTCCATCATTATTCTCATCACAATTCTACTATACAAGCATACTCCTTGATTCCATTCTAAGTTGTTATGCCCATAGTCCAAGTTTCCAATTACAAATAATCAATTTATAAGGTTGCAGAATATAATTCCAGCCGTCATATTTCATCAACATAACAATTTCACTTATAACCACAAATCCAACTATCATATCATCATATTTCATAAGTATTCTAACTCATGCCTCACAATAATAACATTCTTGTCCACCAACATACGTCAAATACATCAATATCATTTACAACAGAGATTCATAACTCAATAATTGCATAATTTCATATTCATTTAAAATAGGGTAAATTGCAATTTGGTACCCTGTGGATAGGGGCGGTTCCCCTTTGATACCATGAAAGAAAAATTTGTGCATTGTGGTACCCCGTGGTTTGCTCCGTTAGCGATTTGGTGCCCTGAGGTTTTTTTCTGTTAGGATTTAACGGCAAATGTATGTTAAAATGTTAAAAATCTCCCAAAAAGTCTTCTCTTATACGTTTAAGTCCTTTCCCTTTACTAAAAGGGATCAAAACATAAAGAATTAATTATAAAAGGGTCTTTAGAATTCTAATATTATAGATTTTTCTCCTTTTCATAAGATTTCTTTTGAATAGGTCCTGATTTAATTACACTTTAATCCCAAAAGTTTATGATCTTTATCAAAATAGTCCTTAGAACCTCAAAAGACAAATGAACATCTATGATTTATCAAAAAATCCCTATATTCAACTACAATTTTCATTCAAGTACACTACAAACAAATTAGTCTCAAATCCTCAAAATAAAATTGTAAAGTGTCCCAAAACTCTTTCAAACACTACAATTTAGTCCTTAAAAATATTAAAAACCCTAAACTCTAAAACTCTAAACTCCTAAACCCTAAACTCTAAAAAAATTACACATCACCATAAATTAAAAAAAAATTACACAGCAATTTTTTACACATCATTATAATTTTTCTCTCCCCCTAAACCTTCATCCAAAAATTAAAAATAAATCCTAAAAATTATGAAAAAAAAACGCACTGTTCATAAAAAAATGTTCATCATCTCCATTCCTCCTTCTACTCCTCTTTCGGTCTCATCATTCCTTCACTCTCATCATTTCTTCAATCTCATTATTCCATTATTAATACTTAGCTAAGTCAATTTTTTCATCCCTTCTGTTAAAAATAATGAAAAATTGATTTTTACTGAATCTTTTTCCCAAATTTTCCTCTCCTCCTTCAACCACAAATTTCCCAAATTCCCAACCGTAACCCCATTCACAAATTTTTACTGAATCGAAAATCATTCCTAAATATATCAGATCTGGTTTCGTGGTTTCCGGTTGAGCAGAGATCGTCAATGATGGTGATTTTCCGCCGTGGGTGTGCGTCATCTTGCTCGGGTTCGAATTTTCTGCATTTTGTTTGTTCCGTGTTCGACGAACGGTGGCAGTGAACACACAGTAGTTCGGCGATTCCCGACGTTCCTAAACAAGTGTGTACGAAGTTCTGCGTTGATGGTCGACGGTGGTGCGTTTGGAGGTTCTGCATTTTCGGGAACGGTGGTGGTTCACGGAGTTCCGTCAACGATGGTGGTTCATTATTTTAACAGAAGAAATGGATGAAAATTGACTAGCTAGGTACTAATAATGGAATAATGAGATTGAAGGAATGATGAAATTGAAGGAATGATCAGACTGAAAGAGGAGTAGGAGGAGGAATGAAGATGATGAACATTTTTTAGGAGGAAGATGAAGATGATGAACAATGCGTTTTCTTTTATTTATAATTTTTAGGACTTATTTGTAATTTTTGGATGAAGGTTTAGGGGGAGAGAAAAATTATAATGATGTGTAAAAAATTGTTATGTGTATTTTTTTTTAATTTATGGTGATGTGTATTTTTTTTTTAATTTATAGTGATGTGTAATTTTTTTTTAATTTATGGTGATGTTTAATTTATGCTAAATTTTGGAAAATTGAGGAAGAAATTGAATTCGTTAGTTTTGAATTTTGATTCCTTAGGGTATGAAGAAATTGGTTGTTGATGATGTTGATTTTGTTGTTGAGAGGGTTTTTGATTTGTGGGGCTTGATTTTAGAAAAATTTGGGGGTTTTGATTTGTTTGTAGTGTACTTGAATGGAAATTGTAGTTGAATATAGGGATTTTTTGATAAATCATAGATGCTCATTTATCTTTTGAGGTTCTAAGGACTATTTTGATAAAGATCATAAACTTTTGGGATTAAAGTGTAATTAAATCAGGACCTATTCAAAAGAAATCTTATGAAAAGGAGAAAAATCTATAATATTAGAATGCTAAAGACCCTTTTATAATTAATTCTTTATGTTTTGATCCCTTTTAGTAAAGGGAAAGGACTTAAACGCATAAGAGAAAGACTTTTTGGGAGATTTTTGACATTTTAACGTACATTTGCCGTTAAATCCTAACAGAAAAAAACATCAGGGGACCAAATCGCTAACGGAGCAAACCACGGGGTACCACAATGCAAAAATTTTTCTTTCAGGGTACCAAAGGGGAACCGCCCCTAACCACAGGGTACCAAATTGCAATTTACCCTTTAAAATAAGATTTCCTATCCAAATGCCAACAACAATTCAAGCTAAACATAGAACTTATTTACCCTAATAACATCCAAGAATCATCAAATGCCAATCACTCTTTTAGTTTTTCTAATTCCTATTCCAAACTTTAAAGTTTAAACAAACCCAACATGCAGCACGAAATCATGACAAACAAGGGCAAATTTGCAATCAACAATTCATTCATCAAGCATCTAGGACAGTTTGAAAGAAATTACATCGTGACCCTCACTCTCACAACCCTAACCTAGCAAACTCTAAGAGATTTCATTTAAGAGGAAGGAATCAAGAAATTCTTTTTATGGAGAGGATTATATATTTTCAAGATTTTTTTTAAAATTTTGACACTATAAAAAGTATTACCAATATAATAAAAAAATAGAGGAATGATTACCAATATATCAAAAATCGATTATTTTAATGACTCAAGTACTCACTTGTTGAGTTAGTATAATTTCATCGACCAAATAATTTTTCTTTGATTAAATTAATATAAATTATATACATATAATATAATATAATATAATATAATATAATATAATATAATATAATATAATATAATATAATATATATGTAAAATATAAAATAATATATATACATATATATTATAAAATATATAATATCTAATGATAAGGGATCCCCATGAGGCTTCTTATCCGGTTAAAGTTGGTTATAATTGCTTGGCTTCTCCCACACTCAAGCACGAGGTACATATGTCCACTCGCTATCATCTAAGGTACACACATTATTCTACTCTCAAACTTTCTCAGATTACATTTTCTCTTCTAGACCTTTTACTGACTTAGGCATGAGAGTGCTAAAGAGGGATCAACCCCCACCATGCCTTTTCTACAGGTCCACCGGTCATTAGAGCAACCCTTGCTATTTTGTAGCATCATCATCTAATATAATATATTATATTATATTATATTATATTATAACATATATATAAATATATAATATTATATTTTATATATTATAATTGTAAAGATTATAATTTTATTTGTTAAGATTTGGGATATCTTGTGTAATCTTTTATGTGACTTGTATCTCAATTAGTTACCATATATTTTGAGATATAATTTTTAGTGGCTAAGGAATTAGGTATTTGGGCCTATTGGGTTTAGGTTAAGTAATCCTTATGAATCTAGGGTTTGGGATGCTTATAAATAGAGTAGTAGCTAATTGTGAAGAGAAGACTTGAGAGGTGATTCATTCATCAGGTTATTGTATTCCCATATTCTTTATAGTGAAGTTCCTTGTTCTTGGGTGGATGTAGGTCACACTGACCGAACCAAGATACTCTGAATCCTAACAATAATATTTATATAATTACATATATATATATATCTTATATTATATGGCTCCACCCCTTTCTGGTCGTCCATGTTTAAAACTATAGTCTATGAATTAAAAATAAGAGAAAATTTACTATTTGGTCTCTCTTTCTTTACTAAGTTAACAATTTAGTCCCTTATTTATTTTACATACATATTTGCGTGCCCGTTAGGGCACGCAAAGCCCCTAGTATATATATATATATATATATATATATGAGGGCTGTTGTGTGTGAGAGAGAGAGAGTAAAAAATGATGGAATGAGAGAGAAAGTTATAAATGTTATAAATTAGGGTAGTAAAATTTATTATTTTACATAATAATTTTTTTTATATTTGTATTAGAATAAAAATAATTATAAGTATTTGAGTAGAGACATGTTAACAATATGGTAGTTATTATAATGGAATGGTAATGAAATAGAAATTTATCTAGAATGGAACTTTTTTTTTGATAAAACAAACAGCCAATAGCACTAGCTGTAGTATCATACCGATACTAGAGGATATTGGCTCGGTATTGATGTCCCTAATAGGCTCTAATTCTGATTTCGATCAGCAGCACTTTATTTTTATTACCCCTAATCTCGTCTTTCCTTGCATCTTATGTAACTAGTTATCAACTATTGAAGTTGCAAAGAAGACAAGGAGCAGAAACATCAAATATATCATGAAAAGTGCGAGAAGCCAGAAATTTTATCGCTTAATGTTTCCTAATATCCAAGACTGAAAAAAGACTGATTTAAATAAATCTATGTACACTGGGATGTAGCTCAATTAGATATGAGAAGAACATAGTTTGAACGAGCAAAATCGAAGTTTTTAAGAGCTTAAACAACACATTTTTGTAAAATTGCATGTAAATGGATTCAAAATTGTGATGCAATTGTGGAAATGGGTGTGCACTGTGCACTATGGCGCACCTTGAGGTGCACAACAAGAAATTTCTCTTTAAATAGTGGCTTAGTTTCTCATTCTTGGCACAATTTTTCATCCTTTGAAGCCATTTCCCGTTTTAGAGCTTCTGTCTCCTCATTTTTTAGGGTAAACTCCACTTTGGTACCTTGTTCTATGGACCAATTCCACTTTGGTACCCTGTTCTTTCAAAAGTGACACTTTGGTACCCTGTTCATTCAAAAATGTCATTTTGGTACCCTATTCTTTCAAAAGTGACATTTTGGTACCCTGTTCTTTGGACCAAGTGACAGTTTGGTACCCTGTTCTTTCACTATTTGTTACTTTTTTAGGGTACCAAAGTGTCACTTGGTCCAAAGAACAAGGTACCAAAATGTCACTTTTGAAAGAACAGGGTACCAAAATGACATTTTTGAAAGAACAGGGTACCAAAGTGTCACTTTTGAAAGAACAGGGTACCAAAGTGAAATTTACCCTTTTTTTTAAATATCATTTTTGTGTGAATACGCTATTGGGGCCAAATTTAAATATTACAAATGACACTTTAGAGAGAAAAGTATTGCCTTGAAAAGTAAGATCTTCAACCATTATTTTAGTGAGTGGGGACTAACTCACCATATTTGAGAGCATGTATATTCTAAAATTTTGGAACAAGTTTTCTGAACATACATGACTAGCACAAAATTAGAAGTGTCAATTTATTTTATAATATATTGTCTTAAAATTTCTAACCACATATTTCTTGTTATGCCTTTTAAGTCGTGCATGTGTTATGACTTTCAAAATATCACATGTGGTTAGAAAACTTGTCCTAATCTTTCCAAGGCTATATCGTATGTGCAATTTGAATGCATAACAAGAGAGATTACATACTCTTAAATTTAGAAAAAAAATTGAAAACAATGGCAATGTCACATGCGAGGCAAGTGACTCAATGAAATTAACTAGAAGTGGCAAATGATTGTGGTTGTGGTTGTGGTTGTGTTGAGTTGGTTTTGGGTTAGATCTTAAATGGTTGAGTCATAGATGGATCATTGACATATTTATGACCCATTTATATTTGTTAAATAGGTCATAGGTGGGTTATGACCCAAACAATTAAGGGTCGACCCAATCCAACTCATGAATTCATCTTAAAATATTATATTATTTAATTTGTAAATTAATTAATGAAAATAATTTTCAAATTATTCAGGTTTAGGACTAAATTGAATTCATTTTTCATATTTAGGATTGATTTGTAATTTCCCTTTTTTCCTATATTTATATGAAATTACGTTTTTGACCCAAATTTATTTTATAATTTTCATTTTAGTCCTCATATATCATGATCCAAGGACATTTTTGTAAATTTTGAAATTATTTAGGGGCATTATGTAATTTTTGCAATAGTTTGTGAAGTTCATCTTCCCACATCTAAACGCACAGGTTTGTAGGACTAAAATGCATTCATTTTTCAGAATTAGGACTAATATGTAGTTTTACCCTTTTCTAATATTTTTCAAAATTATATTTTGACCCAAATTGTTTTTATAACTTTCATTTTAGTCCTCAAATATTATGCTTCATGGACTCTTTGTAAATTTTGAAATTATTTGGGAAAATTTTGTAATTTTTGTAAAAATTTGTGGAATTCATATTCACCCTCTCTATAAAACTACGTAGTTTTGACACAAATTTGGGTTAGGTTGGGTAAACTATGAGTTTGACCTAACCCAACCCAAATATTAGTGGTTAATTTTTTACTCAACCCAACCCAAATATTAGTGGTCAATTTTTGACCCAACGCATTTTTGACCCATTATTTAAATGAGTTAGGTTGAGTTGATTAATTTTGTGGTCGGGTTGATTGAGTTGATGGGTTTTGGTTGGAGTTTGCCACTCCTAAAATTAACACAGTCCCTCAATGTGATAACAGAACAAATCACATACCACTTGACCGAATACTTTTAAAGGTTAAAATCCCATCATGCAAATGACCCAAGTCACGAGACATTAGTCTATATCCTTAAAAGTATAAGAAATAAAAGTTAATCCTAAATGAAGTTGAGCAAATTTTTTTTCAAAAGGAAAAACAATGGTTGTCTCGAAGGAAAGAAAGTGAGGGAAAAAAGAGGTAATTATAAATATTTCTACAAACTAAATGCAGTGCGTTCTACAAACTCAGAAGTAGGATGGATGGCATTACATAAATTGAAGAGCCCCAGAAAGTGGGGTGGGGAAGGAAATAACGATTACTTTAGTTTACTGAAATGAAATAGTCTTAAGTTCAAAGAATTCAAGCCAATTTTGCAACAAAGTCTATGGCAGATACTTTATATTAAATAATAGGATATCTAGTCCTCAGAAAACATCGTCAATAGCCAATTTACAACATTTCGCTTTACAGACAATGGCAACCAAACCGATAACAAGGTTCCTACACAGTTTGCCGCCTTGTGTGTTAAGCAAATCACTAAGGAAAGGAGAGCAACAGATGAAGAAAAGAGTAAACTATTTCCACATACTACTCACATGAATAATTGTTGAATACCTATCTAGAAACTACAATAATTATTCCTTTGGATAACACTCCGGAATTAAACGCTAACTGCACTTAACTAATCCAGGGAAATCTGCATTTAAGATTAACTGAGAGGGGAATAAGTTTTTGGGCGATGTAATACCTTAGAAAAGGAAAAGACTAAAATAATGAAATAGTGGATATTAGGAGTTTGGCAAATCGTCATCTCCTTCCAATCGCTGCAACAATTCCAATATACTTGCAGCTTTTCTTTTGGCCCTATCAGTGCCATTTTCTGATAATTCATGCAGTGCTGCTTCAGCACCAAAGTCCTTTGCTAGTTTCAACTGCTCAAGGTCTCCTGTGCAAAGGGACCACAACACAGCAGCAGCATTCTCCCTATTGCGCGGGGAACCAGTTCGTATAACCTCAACTAGAATAGGAATTGGTTCAGCCTGACCAATTGCTGTCTTTCCCTCACTATGGCTTGCAAGAATTGCAAGTATAGCCAGAGCTTCATCTACCATTCCACCTCCAGCATCGCTAAGAAATGCCATTAACGGGCCCACTATACCTGCCTTTACAGCTCTTGCTTTGTTTCCCTGATAGATAGAAAGATTAAAAATAGCAGTAGCAGCATCCTTTTTACCTCTGGGAGTACCTTCACAAAGTAAGCTAATCAAAGCTGGTATAGCCCCAGCTGCTCCTATAGCAACCTTGTTCTCATCAAGAACAGATAAACTAAAGAGAGTTGCAGCTGCATTTTCTCTAGCCTCCATACTACCATTTTTCAACACATCTACAATATCCGGTATAGCTCCTGCGTTAACGATGGTTCCTTTGTTACTCTCATTGATGGACAGATTGAGGAGCGCTGTAACAGCATGCTCCTGGGTTCGAGGATCTGAGGAGGACAGCAGTTCTACCAGAAGTGGTATCGCTCCTGCTTCAGCAATACATACTCTATTATCTGCATTCCTCTTAGCCAGCAATCGGAGCTCACCAGCAGCTGCCCTTTGCTGTTCCATATTCCCATTGTCTAGTCTGTCCAATAAAGCACTAATAGCAGCACGATCACAATCTGAAGGACTGCTTCCAGATTTCTTTGTTCGACAGCTTCCTTGCTTCTTTGGTAGCTCAACACCATTGCTTTCACACCATAAAGCAATCAGACTCTTCAAAGCATAGTTAGGGGTTAAAGCAGTGTGCAAAAGTGTCTGCTGCGTCTTGGGACATGTTTTATGCCCAGCATCGAGCCATTTCTGAATGCAAGATCTTTCATATGTCTGCAAAATACAGAAAACTATTTATGAATTATACCATTACTGATATCAATAGACCAATCTCACATGCAAAAGACAGTCTACGGGTCAAACCTGTCCAGTAGAGACAATTACAGGATCTTTCATTAGTTCAAGTGATATCGGACACCTAAAATCATCCGGGATTACTGGAGATCTATGCTTAATTGAAACTTTTTCACCCTCAAGGCCGCCAGCTTCAGTGTTTTCATTGAGCACACAGTCCTTCAGCTTCTTGAGAAGAGATGACATCATCTCAAGAGAGTCCCCTGGTTCTCCACCACTTGAGATCACTAATTCATGTATTTCAGTTGACTCTTTCTTGAGGTCATTTATAGTCTTCAGATGCAGCTTTTCAGAAAGTCTATTGAGTATTTCAGGGTCAGGGTCTTTTTCTATTTGCACTACTTCTAAATCCATATCAAGTTGTAAGTCAGCTAATTCCACTTTAGCTTTTGCTCTTTTAAATTGAGCATGCACGAGTTCAATCTGTAAAGAATAAAACAAGTGAAAACAGTTGTCAAAATTCTGGTACTTAACAAAACAAAAATTGATACTGTAGTGTTCCTTCTTTGTCAAAGATTATCATTGAAAACAAGTTTAGCAACAGTCAAATATGACTTTGAGAAATAGCAAGCGTAAACCACTGCTAAATTTTGTATGATACAGTTAAATTTCTGTCAAAGTTACACAAAATACCTGTTCTTGAACTTCCTCTGATACCTCTAGTTTGTTATATTGAAGTTCACTCAATGCCGCTTCAATTTGGTCATTGACATGTTGGAACTTTTCTGCAATTTCATTCCTCCGCAATGCCTGGGACATGTAAACCACCCACTACATTAATATGGGTTGTCTACTCTAAACCAACTAACTAGTTTTAGAAAAGTAAAACCAGACTACAAGGAGTCGGTTACGGCTAAAATTTGCACCATATTGATACCGAAGACCTTGCGTAGGATTATTTTTTATGGGCTGCAAGGAGTTTGGTTTCAAAAGCTATCAATAACTATTAACTACTCTTATCTAACCAAATAAAAAAGCTACAACTGGAATAAGATTCATTGATGTATCCATCGGGAATTAAAAATATTGGACAATGAAATCCTGTTCTATCCAGATTATAGGTTTTTTTTTTTTAATTTTTTTTTATAGCAGTATAGGGAAAATGGTAGGAATCAAAATTGGAAATGAGTGATGTGCACAACCGCAAGATATGAGCAAAGGAAAAAAATATATGCATGAAGACCTATATTGGAAAACTGTATAAAATCTGACTTTTGGGAATTTCCATGTCCAATATATTTCAGGACCTGAGAAAAGCAAGTTATTTTGTTTTTCTTTTTTCACAATTGCTACAACAGAATGGCTTCCTATTCACACCTTCTTTAAATTTTAGCTGCAAATAGGAAGCCATTCTGTTGTAGCAATTGTGAAGTAGGAGCAGTTATTTTCTCACAAACGAAGACCATAGAGAAGAGATAAAGATAAAGAACATTATATATAAGGTTAAACTTAAATTCCAGAAACCACACACACTTTAAGTAATTAGGAGCATTTGTACATACATATATGAACGCTAAGTAATTTGGCAATCAATCTTAAGTTTAAGAGACAAATTAAAGTTAGCCAAAAAGTCATCAACATGATCGAGCAAAATTATTGTTGCCAAAAGAAAAAAAAAAAAGCCAAATTCAGTGACTATATGTATATATATATACCCGATAAAGCTTACTCCCTTCGTTCACGAACTTGAGAAGGCTCTTAGCTGAATCCAAAGCAACCACCAGCAATTGAAAAGATTTAAGATCCTCATCGCTCACCGATTCACAATCACTGTCCTTAATTTCCTCAAACAAAGGGCTCAATAGCTTCACTCTCCGAATCAAATTTCCATACATCCTCTTGCACACGTTTCGACACTCGGGCAACCCAGAAATCTCCTTAATCGATTCAAGCAATCGATCCACCACCAAAGCCTTGGAATTCTCGATCCTACTCATTTTCTTTTTCTTGTGGAACCACCGAATTCGAAAAAAAAAAAGGATAGTTGCTTCAAAGAATTGAGCAATCCATAAGACGAGAGAATCGAAGACTATCTCATTAATCATCAAAGATGGGAGCGATTACGACGACGAAAAGCAAGAACAGCCATAAACGCTCAACAATTGAAAAAGGGAGGACACAAACTATGAGATGATTGAATGGAATCGGAATAGAATTGAATTGAATAAAGAGGTAATAATGAAGAGTAATAGTAATTAGGTTTGACTATTGGAATGGCAAAGGAGGCAATGAAAACGAGTATTTGTTCGAAGAAAGAAAAAATCAAAGGCTTATGTTGATTAAATCAAAATCAATCATTAATGTTTGATTATGTTTTCTACAAACAGTTTTTTACTTTTAAACACAAAAAAAAAAAGTGTTTTAAAACTCAAATAAATAACATACTGGTCTAAAAGATTAGAAAACCAAAACAGTAACTAAAAACATGTTCTAATCTGAATTTTTTTTGTCTTTCATGTTTGTTTAAACTTTTGTTTTAGTCCCTCAAGATTTTTTCTCTCTGTTTTTGTCTCTCAAATTTCTAAAAAACTTCATCGTTAGTCCCGATCAATTTCTATTCATATTTTTCGTTAAAAAAGAGAAAAAAAAATTATTTTCATCCCTCAGAAGTGAACATGTAACACCTTAAACTTAAGCTCTTATATACACCAATTGTCATTTATGCATGTAAAGGATCATAATTCTTGCTAAGAATTAGAAAAGTATACATAGAAAATAACATTATGGTTTTTTGGGTACTGTTCACTTGGTAAATTTTTAATTTTGGAAATGCATAATTTATTATTGGAAGTTCTGTAAATTTTGAAATTTTTATGGCTTATATATGAATACGAAATCTAAGTGTCTACCGAAATTCAGCTAAAAATTCGATTATTTGGTCCTTCAAACATTACCATAACAGAAATCATCTTATATGGTTTGACAACATGCTAAAAATGAGAAAATGCTTACCAAAACAATATCTGGGTGTGTTTGGATTAGAAGTAGGTAATGAAATGATGATTTTATGTAATGAAATGGTAATGAGAAAATTATGTAATGAAAATGGTGTTTGGATTAGTTTGAGATGTAATGAAAAAAATAGGATGTGAAATTATGAAAAAGGGTATGTAATGATTGTGGTTGGTTGAAATAAATATATAGTTTTTTTAAATTGTATAGGGGTAGAATTGATAATTGATAATGGAAATAGATAGAAATAAAAAAAA
>QANZ01029231.1:50310-64614 GCA_003254925.1 Chamaecrista fasciculata | reverse complement strand
GGGGTAAATAAGAAAAAGAGGAAGAAAAAAGAAAAAATGATGAGTGGAGAGAGAAAGTTGTAAGTGTAATAAATGAGGGTATTGAAAATTACTATTTTGCTAAATAGTTTTTTTATATTTGTATTATAGTATAGGTAATTATAGGTATTTGAGTAGGGGTATGTTAGTAATTGGATATGAAATATGTAATGAAATGAGTTTGTAATGAAGTGATATTTTTGTAATGACTTTATAATTAGAAAACAAACACCCATATAGTAATATAGCACTGTAGCTTAAGTTATGTAATGAAAATGGGGATAATGAAATTGTAATGAAAAGATAATGGCCACCCAAACAGGCCCCTAATGTGTTTGGAATGGAGTGAAACTTTCAAGATCAAGTCTTTAGAGTTTTAGTTAGCTACATATAAAATTTTAGTCTTTAACTCATTCATTAGACCTCACGACATCTATAAGAAAATAAAAAACTAGAAACTTTTTCTGCATAACTTTCTTAACTTCAATTCAGCAAAAAGGATACCTAACTAACTCCAAAGTTAATGAAATTTTGCAGCTACATACTTTCATATATCTAGTAGCATCTTGCCAATTTTCAACAATTTTGGAACTCATTAGAATCAACTTTAATATTTTCCTTTGCCCTTCATAGTTAAATACACATTGTGAGATCTCAGAATTTGAAAATTTAGTTTTGAGAGTTTAGAAATAGAATTAGTGATTTATAGAACTTTAAATAGATTTTTAAGTTAGTTTTAAACCAGTACAAGAGAGCTTTAGTTTATAATTTTTTTTAGAAATTAGTAAACCCAATCATTTAAATTTTTAATTGTCATATTTGAGATCTCCATATTTTGATGAGCTTGCGGTAAAAATTTTAGAACAAACAGAGTTAAAATTTTGATTTGGGTTTTATTCTAGTATCGATAATGACTCATTCGAGTAAAAATTGAAAGATGTTAGAGATAGATTTTTCAAAAAAAAAAATTATATACTTGAAATCTACTCTTCGCAACAAAGCTAGTGATATAAATTTTGTTAATAAATTTTATTTCTAAAAATTTGAGTTTTTAGGACTGTTTTGAAAAGATTTATATAACTTTCGGGCTTTTTCATGAATACTAACTTAATAGCAGATTGCCACAATAACTTGTATAAATTTCGAAATAGCCCCACCTGGTCATAAAACATTAAAAACATAACGCACGACCTTTCCTTCCTCACTTGGCCACATCCCATTTCTCCTTTCGCCGCCTCCCACCACCACTATTGTCGGCGTCGGACCTTCCCGCCGGTCAGAAGACATCGGTGATCGTCGGCCAGCCACCCTCTCTCTCCATTTCTTCTAGGTAGCGCCATCTCTCTCCTTCCATTCCATTGTGTAGCTCTCTTTCAAATCTGTGAATTTTGTCGCTAAATACATATGATGCTGCTGATTTTATGTGATTCTTGATCTTTTTTTCATCACAAATCCATGATTTCTTACTTGGTATCTTTGCTTCCACACTCATGAGCTAATAGGTCCTAGGGTTTCTCAAAAATTCTAATTCTTGATGAAATCCTTCATGCTTTTTGTGTTCAGTGATTTTAATGAGTCAAATTAGTGATGTGAATGAGCATTCATCATTTGAGTAGAGCTTGGTTCCACTTTGACCAATCTTTGAGACCCTATAGGAATTCAAGATAAAAGTTTAGTTGGGATCTTTTATCAAATTTCTTCGTTTTTATGAAATCAATGGTTTGAATAAGTTCAATGGACAATATGAATGAGTTCTAATGTTTCAGTTTGATTTTAGAAAGTATACTTTCAAATTTCGTTATTTTGCCCAATACTTTATAGTTGCAAATTAGTCCCCAAGAGTGATTTTTATAGTTTTAATAAATTAAATGGAACCCTTTGAAACTATGGAGAGTTTTGAAACAATAATCTTGAATTTAAAATGTGAGAATCAGTACAAGTTTAACTTAAAAGGAAAGAGAAGGGACAAGTTTCGAAAGTTGCTCATGTCATTTCATTGGCCTATGACTTTAGTTATGAGACTTGATTGCGATTTCTTCTTGAATTTATGAATTTCAATCATTTTTAAAAGCTCCCAAATTGATACCCAAGCCTCTTGTTGGACCTATTGCTATGATGCGAGGATTTTAGGTGGGTGTAGGAAAGGGATAAATGCTTGATTAGTAGGTCCATATATGATCTGTTAGCTAACTTGTTAAAGTGTGAATTGTGGTATATTAAACCTTTGGGTTATTGGAATTGTTCCCGAATAGTAATGCTGGTTTTAGTTGGTGACCCCTTTCCTTACGTGGTGGTGTCCAACACCACAATTTGGGATGTGTTAGCCGCTCATTGAGTTGTAAAACTCATCCCCTTCCATTTATTTATTTTTAGGTTAAAAGGTTGGAGTATCGAGGTAGGTGATGTTTTGTTAGAAGGAGAAATACATTGTTCATGTGTGCCAGGTTGTACTTTGTTTATATTATTGAACTCTAGAGTTGCTCTACAAATCCACAGGCAGGATTTTCGCTTTTGTAAGTTTTTTTCTTTTTTGCAGTAAATTGTATATGACAATATCATTTATGTAATTTTAGTTTGGCATATGATTTCTTTTAAGTGTAGGCTTACGGAGTGTGAGATTTCTTGCATTTCGTGCCAGTCACGTGCCTAGGTATTGGGTCGTGACAGTTGAAATGAAGTTTCTGGATTGGTACTTGAAGATTGGGGTTGTATCGGCCTTGATTGGAGCCTCTATGGAAATGTTCATGATCAAAACTGGCTTCTGTGTGAGAAATTTCCTTTCTTACTCTTTAGTCACTGTTGCTTTGGCCTATCAATATTATAATATTTTCTTGAGTTGACCGTAGATAGTTATTGATAAATTGCTAAGTTAATATCTTTAAGAAAACAAATAACTATTAAAGTGCCAATATTAACAGTTAAATATATGCTCTAGAGTGTATACGAATTATGCTTTTGGGGAGTATCATGGTCATACAATGAGAAGATTTTATCTACATATCGATTGTGGGATTGATTGCAACCTCACACCCATCAATGTTGATTAGTACATCATTGACAGAATACTACCTGAAAATGGAAATTTCAATGTGCCTGGAAATTTTTGCTTCCATTGAATCATACGTATAGGTATGCACAGAGAATGTGATTCATGGATTTCCTGGGTTGAGATATAAATCATAAGAGGGTATTTTGTGGAAATTGTTGCAATTAGAGTATTTTACCTGTTTGTTGAACGTGTTTCAGCTTCATCGGTCATAAAAAATCTGGACCATTAAAAGTAGATGTCATGAAAGAATTTTGTGTGGTCTCCACTAGTATATGAACATGATTGATGCTGATGAGTGGTGTGGTCAGACATTAAATGTGGAAAAACTAGCAATGAATATGAATTAATCTTTCTCATGACTATTGCTTGGTCATTATCAGTGACTGAGAGCTTTCAGGTGATATATTATCTTGGAGTGGAAAACTGAATTGCATGTCATAACCAGATCTCTCATCATCTTTCACGCTTCAATAGGATCATAACAGTAATTGGCCTTTTAAGAATGTTGAATTATCAATTATTTTGAATTTATTTATTTTTATTTGCATCATGCAGATGACAAGGTAACTGTTTTGGAATCAGAAAAACGAGCCTGGGAGAATTCCCCAGAAGCTCAGGCAGTCAGAGAAGCTCTAAATCCTTGGAGACATCTTGATACTGAGGAAACAAAAAAGTCCTGACTTCAAGTTTAACCATTTTTTTATAAGGTTGCAATGAATGATTTGTTATATTGGTACGAGATTATCCTCAATAAAATGAAAAAACTTCCAAATAAGCGGGCAAATTCAATTTTGATAGAGTTATAATTCTTATTGTGGAATTGCACTGTCAATTCGACCCCAAGTCGGCAAATATTAGAAAATTCTTGGTTGGACTTGGATCACAGTTTGGTCTTGGTTATGGGTTATTTTTAGTTTCTAGTGCTAATGGGTTGATGTAATTTGCAAGTTGCGACCTTTGATTTTAATATAGAAAATGCAGATTTCTGTCATGATATTGATTTAGCTGATATTTCTGGTCGTTGTATAGAATAACGTGGATTTTACTTCTGAAAAGATACCATGTTTAGATTCAAAATAAATAAATAAAATGCTTGACATTCAGGTACATTTTGTTAACTGATAAATTCAAGTGAACCCATTTACATGAGAATACCGTGATTCATTCTAATATAAACCAGTGTAGTCTCATTGATCGCACTTGTCGTAAGTGTGTCAAAGATACAGATGAAATATAACACAATGAAGCTCACCGGGTTGTTCTCTTTCAAATGACTGTGAAAACGTAAAAGCTTACAACAACTCTAGGCAAAAGTTAACGATTGAAATGACTCAAAAACACAGCTAATCTAACAAATATATTGTATGAAAGATGTTTGAAAAAAAGACTAAATAAATAAAGGGTAAAATGCAGTTTGGTACCCTGTAGTTAGGGGCGATTTTACTTTGGTGCCTTGAAAGAAATTTTTTTGCATTTTGGTGCCTTGTGATTTGTTCCGTTAGCGAATTCTTCCCCTTTATTTCTTCATTAAGTCTCCATCAACTATTAGCCACCTACCATTTGACTAGCCGAAGAACAGCATTGCAGTTAACTCTATTCTTCTTTGACACAAGACTTCAAATAAATTCCAGCTTTTCCATTAACAAACTCCTTAAAAACTAAGGCCCATCCCCTCAAATGCATATCAAACAGAATGGGTTGCCAAGATGAACCATCAATGAAAAATATCAAGAGTCTGACTTCAATGGACAATTAAAATCAAGTAGTTCCATTAAGTAAAACTAAGATGATAACATCGCGATGATACAACGTTTGGTGTAGTCTCTTTGAGAGCTTTGTCGCCCTTCTTGGGTTGTTATTTGGAAGAACACCACCATGTGCAATTGTGACACCAGCAAGCAATTTCCCGAGCTCCATGCCTTGGAATTATCCTATTCTTCTTATTATCCTTAGCTGCATTTCCAACCAACTCCAGAACCTGCATACCCAGATAAAATTTTAACATGTCAAAAACCTAGATCAATCACAGTGACATTTCAATCAGAGCAACACACTCATTGAGAGGTATCAATTCTTGTTCGCTTTAATTCCTGCGGTGCCAAAATTTTACAGTCAAGAATTGAATCAAACAACATACCCTTGCTTCTATGTGAAGCATATACAACCAGATTCCAACAAGAATATAATAATATCTCCGCTTTTAAAACTCATCCATATATCCTGTCAGCGTCAAAATTGTTCTTGAAATCATGAAATCTAGTAAATCACAAATCGCCCTAATTCCTCTTTTCTCCAATTTTTTTTTACCTAATCATGCTAATCAGAGATCTACGAACAATGGAAACACAAATCGCACGAATGAGAACAGGAAAATGAAAAAATGAAACTACCTCAGCAGCTGCGAGTACCTTCCTTTCTTCAGATAGCGACCGATTCTTCCGACGGGAAATTGAAGGCCAGCTTTCACAGACCTAGAAACAGGCTTCTTCTCCTTCCTCCGGCACCCCTTCTTCACCTTCGCAGTGGAATCCATTGCGAAAATGAAAGCATTTTGGTATTTAAACCAGACACCTGCCTCTCACTTGCTTGTTTTCCGTCAAATGCACACAGAAATAAAGCACTCTGGACCAGGTACTAAAATGAAAAAAATTTTTTTTAGGGATCCAAAGTGGAACTACCCCTAACCACAGAGTATCAAACTGCATTTTACCCATAAATAAACTATGAATTGCAAACACAACAAACTAAATATTAAACTAGGAAACGAAACAAGTAATGATGGAACACTCAAAGTTTCAGACTTAGGCTATCCTAACACATCAAAATATCATGGGAGATTCATGCAATACCAAAGATATGATTGCCATGTAAACACATAAACATGAATTAGTTGAAATTGGATCTCTATAGAGTTCTCTATAATTGGAGCATTTCTGGCCACTAGATTTCATCTTGACAATTGAAAGTTTGACACGTGACAACCGGTGTTATAAAACAAATTGCAACCATTAATGAAACACTGTGTTTTAGTGCTCCTATGTGAGTGGCCATCCAAATGCAGACAAATAAAGGCCAATTTAAATACAGAGGATCCGTGTACGAATAAGTCAATTTAACAAATTAGTCCTTAAACAAGGTAACTAATCATCTAAACTAACAAATTCACAATCAACGATGACAAGATTAATTTCTAGAGCTAGTTTAGTCAACAATCAAACAATTGCAAGTAGAATTAATACATAAACAACAACATAATAAGATCTTAAAACTAAGAATCATCACATTGAATTAAAATGTGTTTCGTATATAACATAAACTCTTTCAATCAATCCATAATTATGACTACATCAAAGAATCAACTGAGTTAAACAACTACAATGTGATCCCTAATGTGAAAACACGATAAAAGCATAAAAAAAACTCACTGAGTGACGATCTGGTGCTCAAGCCATCACATCCTCACTTAGAGCTAAGCCTCCTAGCCGTCCATGTGGTGAAGAGAAGCTGAAACTCGACCTCAACTAGAGCTGTCAAAATGGGTTCCAACCCGTGGGTTGGACCCGTTTAACCCGCAAAAATGGTGAGCCGGGTTGATGCAATCTTGGCTCACCAATAATTTTAACCCGTGTGGGTTGGCTCACCTAACCCGCGAGCCATGGTGAGCCAACCCGGCGAGTTGGTGGGTTGGCTCACCAACCCACCATGTAAAAAAAAAATTAATTCTAAAATTAAAAAACTAATAACTTAATTTCATTTTAAGCCTTCCACTAACCCAAATTACTCTTGACATCTCACTTTTCATATTCACTCACAAAAAGTCACAATAACTCTTAGTTGCCCTCTCTCTCACTCTCTCTCTCTCTCACTTTGCTTCTGCATTTTAAGAGTTGGCCTTGACTTTTGTATTGCAATTTGCAATATTTGATGAATTAAATAGGTCTCAGGCCAAAAACACAATAGGTTGGAACGAAAATTAGCATGTGTGGAGTTTCCCATGTATTTTACAACACTTCAAGAACAATGCCAAGAGTTAGATTTGTTTGAATTTTTTTAAAAAAAAAATAGGGTGGGAAAAATGTACATTGAATTTTTAAAAAAAAAAAATTTAAATTTTGGTGGGTTAAGTGAGCCAACCCGGCTCACCAAGATGGTGAGCCGGGTTGGCATAATCCTGGCTCACCAGAAATTTTGGCCCGCGTGAGCCAGCCCGCGTGAGCCGTAACCCGTGGTGGGCCAACCCGTGTGAGCCGGGTTGACCCACTTTGACAGCTCTAACCTCAACCAATAGCAACGACCATGGAGATGAGACGAGGGACCAAAATGATGAAGTTTGGATGTTAGGGAAGGAGATAAAATGTGGAATGGGGGCAGCTCGTGAATGATTGGTGTTGGGGACCAAATGTGACCTAAAGGAGAGGGTTTTTCGAGCATAAGATGGGCTGGATCGGGCCTTGGGCCTTATGGACCAAACTGGCCTTTGAATCCTAAGTTCAAAAATCCCGAAACTCGCCGGTTCCTCCTCACCGGCGAGCATCTAGCGAGCAACATTGGACAACACACAATAAAATGCACGTTTCGACCTCGTTCTAACTCTGATTGACCTCCGGTTTGTTTCTAATGATTCTTGAGAGATTTTGCTCCATGAAACGTACAATTGCAACATAAAAATGTGTAATATCTCAAGTCTAAAATATCAAATACAAATTAAATATTTAACCCGAGAAAACTACATTTATAGACGTTAAAAACTCAATTGCAATTATGAATTCTAGTCTCTAATTAACTTATCTAGAGACCAAAACCACTTTAATAAGCTTATAAAATATAGTAAAACACATCCAAAGACCTCTAGATAACAATGTATAAACCGACTCAATCACTCATTATATTTTTAATTTGTTATATTGTTTCTAGAGAACCTCTAATGTTCTGAAGTTCCAAAGCATATGAAGCTCTGAACGAGAGGCATTTCAAATTTTTACTTGATGAAGCTGTTGACGTTTTGTTGAGAGCTGCTGAACCATTAAAAGTATGAAACCTTGTGCGATTATTATCGACTCAGTAATTCAAAAAATATAGAGAAGCAATTTAAACATTAAACTTATAAAATATGCATCAACGACTGCAGCTCCATTTTGGCAAAGAGGATTGAAAAGCTAGATTTGGAAAGAATTGAAATGTCGACAAATTTCACATATTCTTCTGCTGATCAAAGACAATATATAGCAGAACTTTACTTTCTATATATATATCACATATTTTGAAGTTCCAAAATAGTCAGTTAGAACAAGGCTTAAACCTAGGATGTCTGTAATACATATGGATTAAGGAGGATCAACATGCTATAATTCCAAACTTGGGTTAACTAAAAGAATGAGCTGGTTGTTGCCTCCGCATGCAATAATACTTTGAAGCAAAAATTCTTAATTAGTACCTGTTACGTCTCTGGCCAAAAAAAAAAAGCTTCCAAAGAGGAAACTCCCTGCTTTCATGCTAAGTATTGATGCTTAAATACAGTAAAAACTCAAGAGAGAAATAGTGTTTCCAACAAAATAAATAGATTGATTAGTTCCCTCATTTATAGTTTTGGCAATGATAATAAATTAATAAGTAATAATTATGAAAAAAGTGGTTGCAAACCTTGAGGTTCATGTTTGGGTGAAGAATACGACCCCTAAGCGTCAATTAAGTCGTGCAGCCTCAAATTCCCCACTTTCTCCTCCAATTCCTCAATGAACACCACCCCATTGTGAAACTCAACATTTATAAAGATTGGAGGTGTTGAGGAATGAGCTCATGTTGTTTGATATGAGTTCTGACCTGAAAATATATATGATCAAGCTGCGAAAGTGTGAAACTCAACATTTATAAATTGAGTTTTCATAAGGGTTTAAGAAGTAGCGGCACTTGATTCCCTCATATAGAGAAGGTCAAGTCTTATTTTTGTCAAAATCTTTGAATTACAAAATAAAATATCTTTAAATATTTTAATCTTCATATTTTTCGTCCCCAATCTTTTTTCTTTATTGCCGTTAATTTTTCATCTCTAATTTTCAATTTTATCTTTTGACTATCTTTTTAAATAAATTAATGACAAACTCTATCCTATTTTTTAATTTGAGTTTTTTTTTATCAATTTTAAATTATATATAATCAGTCGTGTAGATTGTGTCGTTAATATTTGATTAAAATAAAAAAAATAATAAAATTAACAAAAATATGAAACATGAGGGACGAATTGACCTCCAAAAAAGACAGGGAACAAAATTTTTAGTTTATGTAAAGTTTGGGGACAAAGAAAAAATACTTTTACCTTTATTTTTATGAATAAATTTATACGTGGATATTTAAAATATATTATGTGACTTTTTTATAGCATAAAAAACGATGACAACCGAAGAAAACCTGAAAAAGCAGTAGAGCCAGAGGTGTGGGAGCAAGTTAATTGAGTTACCCATTGTAATGGGCCCACGATTAAAGTTGTCTTCGTCTATACTAGATGAAACAACAAGCCCCTCAGCGTCTTACCTCAATCTAGAAGAGTTTGAATTAGAAAAATTACAGATAAACAAAGTAAAGTACTAAGGAACATGAGAGTTAATGATTTTGATAGCTGCTATTGTTGACGTCCTGGCGCACTTCCAAACTCTCTTATTACGAAGCTGTAAGATCTTGCAAAAAAAAGTTATATATATATATGTCCCTTATATATATGTCAATATTTTTTTGTAAAGTTGTAAGATCTTACAATTTATCATCTAAATTTATAATTCGATTTATATTATAAGCAAAATCTCAATGTTAAAAGCATTGAGTACTAACTATTTGCCAAAGAGAAAGAATGTGAGAGAGAGAAGAGAATCAAAGAAAAATGCAAATGAAAAAAAATTAATATTTCAACAAATTAGTACCACATGTATTTTTTTAATTGTCATCTCACACTTAATATAGTTAATACAAAAATTGTGACATTGTTAAACTTTGAAATAAGTAAAAAAGAAATTGAAAATTAAAACAAAATAGGAAAAAGCTCAAGAAATAAACAAAATATAATTTATAATTTGAAGAACAAAATAATACTTTTGACCTTTTGACGGAGCACCCGTCGTAAGGTGCTCTGAATCGGGTATGATTATGAACTGAATCGCGTCAAATTAATAATACCTCAGCCTTCAAATATTACTATATATTAAAATATAGTATAGCTATGAACTAAGGGTCGATCTCTCACGAAAATCAATGCGAGGAGAACGCACATAATTGTGATCAGATTGTGAATGAGTTGTAGAAAGAAAATGCAAGAAGTAAGTGTTGTGAGATAATCAATAATATCTTAAGAGAGGATCATCGGACTGGCAATCATCGTTCATGAGAAATATAAAGTTATGGTAATTGTTAGCAGCCCATTTTGGATACTATCCTAGCCCAAATAAACCCAAACAAAGCCCTTTTGGTGACCATTTTATCTCTTTTCTGTTAGATATTAACATTTTAATGTATTGTACATTACTCAGCTACTTTTTCTCTTTTGTTCATTATATGCCCGAGTTACGCTATGACCATATCAAGCTGCCTATTTTCTCTTACGTTTTCAGCTAGCTGATGTGTAACTGAAGTTGTTTGCTTGGGACCACCTTAAGCCATTAGGAAGCTGTCATCTGTCCAATCTGTTGAGGGGAAGCACATGAAGACTGAAAGCAATTGAAGAATTAAGGCATATATATATATATATATATTTGAAGAGAGAGAAAAGAGGGCAAATAGAAATTTCTGAGAAACTTGGAGCGACGGAGTAACTGAGCAAGGAGCATCTTCTTCATTTTCATCAATCAGATTTGGATTCTTCATCTCTTTTTGTTGAAAACTTCTGTCTATAAGAAGCTAATTTCTAGATTTAACTAGGTTTTGCTAGATTAATAAACTGATTGTGAGACTCTGTTTTTAGATTAATGAAATGCTTTGTTATTTTCTGAATTCTAGTCTCATCTCTATTTTTCAAAAAGATTGTTTTGTTTTTAGATTTTTCGAATAGTATTTAAAATTAATTTATCAAATAGGCTTTTTTACTTTTGGTTTTTGAGAAATTGTCTTTAAAAATAAGTTTAAGAATATTTTTTAAAAAATGGTTTTTTTGGACAAGAATCAAACAAGCCCTTTCGTTACGTACATTCCTTTACTTATAAAGTAATTCCAAACACATCATCATGTATTCATGTTTCATTGAACTCGATTATCATTTTTACTGATATACAAATTTAAAATATCAATGCAATTATTTCTACCTAACACAATAATTATATACCCTTTTAAATAATTTTACATCTCATAATCCACTTTAATAACAAATTATCCAAACACATTTAAATCCATCCTTTTTTAAACACTTTAGCACTATTCATAAAGCAATCTAATTTCTGATAATAGGCCTAAAGACTTGAGGCCTAGAAGACTTAGACCGTGGGCGCCCGGAGACCCATCTAAGGATTCCCTTGGCTGATGACGCCAAAAAGAGCCAAGACACCAAGCCTCTTGTGACAGTCAATAACGCCAATAGTCAGGCGTCCACGGAGAGAGTCCTGGCATGATTAAGGCACCAAACAACCTACGATTGGTCGAGGACGCCAACAGCCAGGCGTTCACGCGGAATAACAACTTACTCCCATATCCTATTTAACAGACCTGCGAGAATAACGGACAGTTAGGATTTCCCTCACGATCACAACTGATTTGGCCAAGTCAGTTAGGATCACGATCGACCATATCTAGGTCAAAAAGGTCTCACTTTACCAGTATAAAAGGACAGCTCCTCTACTGGAAAAAGGTACGCACTATTGCTATTCAGCACTTATTACTATCTCTCTCAAATACTCTACTAACTTAAGCATCGGAGGTGAATCGCAGGGCATCCCTGTGCATTCATTGACTTGCAGGTGACTCCTGACCCAAAGTTGCCTCATCGAACCAGGTAATGCCCTACGGCCAAAACCAGGTTCATCACTGGCGCCGTCTGTGGGGACTTTATTCAAAGTCCAATTTTAGTTTATAACAGTGTTGATCTCGATTTAAGATTTTTCTTTGGATACATGAACGATAGGGTTGGATTATACACTTTTTTCCAGAAATTTTTTGTTTTATCTGACCTGTGTGTTTCATCGAACCAGAGAACTAGATGACATCTACAGAAATCGGCAAGATGACATCCACTCCCACTGATCAACACGCTTCTGGAGCCTCAGTAGCTCAATCCGCACAGGATTCGACGCTTGCTCCACCTCCAGGATTTCCAACTGTCCAAGAAGTCCCTACGCTGCCCAACCCAGCGAGTACAGGGCAAATTACCATAACAGCAGACGACAAGATTGCTGCACTGAAAGCTGACATGCACATCGAGATGGAAGCACTCCGCAAGGACATCCGTGATCTGATAACGAGCAAGGGAAAGCAAGTTGCTGAGGATGCTAACCCAGAGCCCATATCACTGGAAGAAAACCCAGGAAACCAAGAACAGCAAACTCCTATGAGCAGTCAACCACCTACCCAGGTGGCGACTCAGCAGCAGGCTCCTGGCCAAACTACCCAGCTTACCCAGCAGCAAACTTGGGTGGGCGCCTACTCTTATCAACCACAGGGTTACTACTACCCACAGGGGTATTACCCCCAATATTACCCTGGGTATGGCATCTATGGAGGATCCGCTGGAATGTACCAGCCCATGAATGCCTCAGCACCAGCGCCAGAATCGACGCCCTATGGAAGAACTGCTGGAATGTACCAGCCCATGAACGCCTCAATACCAGCGCCAGAATCGGCGCCCTATGGAAGAGCTGCTGAAATGTACCACCCTACGAATGCCCAGGCACCAGCGCCAGAATTGGCGCCCCCAGCCCGTTCGGCGTTACCGACTACAGCGCCCCCACTAGCTGAAGGAATATTTGCCCCTCACGTGCAAGCTATCGAACTAGACAGGCATTACAAAATGCCCATGAAGCTGACGCCTTACACCGGGGAAAAAGACCCGGAGGATCATTTGCTCAGCTTCAAGGCCGCCATGAACATCTCCAACTTAGGAGATCCTCAACGATGCAAGCTGTTCCCAATAACCTTGGAAGGACCAGCTCTAGATTGGTTCTCCAAACTCCCGGCGGGCTCGGTACATTGCTTTAGGGATCTGGAGGAAATGTTCAAAAAGAGATTCGCCACCAGCAAAGTGTATAAGCAGCCCATGGCGGTCTTGACTGATATTAGACAAAACAAAGGGGAATCATTGCGCGATTACTTGGCAAAGTTTAACAAAACTCTGCTAAGTATCAAAGAAGTGGATGACAATATCGCAGTATACTCATTCCTGGCGGGGATCAGACCAGGCCACGCACACAAGGAGCTTACACACAAGGCTCCGAAATCTGTTGGAGAA
The DNA here is from genome assembly GCA_003254925.1 of Chamaecrista fasciculata. NCBI lineage: Eukaryota > Viridiplantae > Streptophyta > Magnoliopsida > Fabales > Fabaceae > Chamaecrista > Chamaecrista fasciculata. Next base: position 51,133 of record QANZ01029231.1, on the reverse strand, counting down.
CTACTTTCGATGGTAGAAGAATTCATAACAAAGGAAGACCTGGATAAGACCCAGCGTGATCGGTTTGCAAGAATTGAGCCTGATACTCGAAAGCCACATGGAAAACATTCAGACAAAACTGGTGGCTCCCAAGCACCAAGAGGAAGGGAATACTCCCGGCGCCCACGATCCCCACCAAGAGGAAGACACGCCGTCTATACCGTCCTTGCCGTGTCTCAATCAGAGGTTTTCCGAGAAATCTGCAACACAGATCTGCTGCCACGACTCCCTGATCGCCCTAGAAGACCAGGGAGAAACGTTGATACCAGCAAATACTGCAGGTATCATAGAACAGAGGGGCATACAACAGATGAGTGCATCGTCCTAAAGGATGAGATTGAAAACCTGATCAGACTGGGACGCCTCCCATCCAGGTTTATTAAAAAAGATGGAAGTAAAAGGCATAGAGAAGAAAAAAACACTCGCGAGCAGAAGAAGTCGAGAGGAGGTGGCGCTGATGGTGAAGAAAGGAAAAGAGATCGGCGCACACCGCCAAGAGACGACAAGCCAGCTGGGATCATCCACACTATCTCAGGAGGCATAGAAAAAAGTGGCGCCAAGGCTCCACATAAGAAGAGGAAGGTGAATCGATCCATACTTAGGATTGATTACAAAGAAGAATCTAGAGCAGAAAGATGGGTTGAACCCATCACCTTCACCGATGATGAGTTGTGGGAAGTCAACCAGGACTATGATGACCCCATGGTAATCACGGCGCGAGTTGGCGCCTTCACAGTCGAAAGGATCATGGTAGACCAGGGCTCGTCTGCTGATATCATCTATA